>JAGXCT010034817.1:48738-72414 GCA_022495035.1 Philopotamus ludificatus
CACATTCTTTGGGAATGTCCGGAGTTTTCTTATGAAAGAGAGACTATGCTCAATGAAGTAATGCGGGCCTCTGGCCCCATCTGTCACCAGGACCTTGTCACCTCCA
Source organism: Philopotamus ludificatus (assembly GCA_022495035.1). NCBI lineage: Eukaryota > Metazoa > Arthropoda > Insecta > Trichoptera > Philopotamidae > Philopotamus > Philopotamus ludificatus. Next base: position 48,845 of record JAGXCT010034817.1, read on the forward strand.
TCCCTGCTTACAGGGATTTTGTAACTTACTCCGGCCAGTTCAGAGCGAGATTATCCTCCCTTAACATATAACCATTGCCTTCTTATGTGTAGATCGTCTGTATATCCAAGGAGTGCTTAGTTGCGATGGTTGCCACGATGGCTCGTCATAGGTAGTCTACATTTAGACTCACTCTAGAGCGGGCTTTCCAGAAAAACCTCAGCCATATTTTGTTATTATTTATAATACAGTTGTAACAATATAGATTTTAATTATTTATAATGCAGATATAATTGTAGTTAAAAATTTACGGTTGATGGATAAAGAATTTCTAGCGACCATGTGTTCAGGGCATATAGAAACCTGCCCCGAACAGAGTTACGCAGAAACGCAGTTATACGAAACTTTTCTCTTTACCTCCACTACCTAGCTAATGAACGACACGTGTTCGCGTCAAAGATGGCGACCACGTGAATATTTCAGCTATTTTTTTTTATTAGGTGGAATATGTATGGGGCATTGCCCCGGTTACCTCTAAGGACGAGTCGCCTCTAGCCATAAGCATTTTCCCACTAGAGTCTGACCAACTGTGGCCGATATATCGTTGCTTCAGATACGCCATTCCCCGTCATTGAATACGGCTCCAATTATTCGTCTCAGAGTCCTCCTCTCCAGTATATCCAGTTGTCGCTCATCTTGTTTTGACAAAGCCCAACATTCAGACCCGAGTATGAGGACGGGCCTGATTAGGGTCATGTAGAGTTTGACTTTAGTTTTAGTTTGTTGAAGTCCAAAAAACCACCAATTTGCCAGCATGCTTCTTCTTCGTACTTCCAAATTGATTACTTTATTTTGTAATAAATGAGATATGTGAATTCCTGGTCGGCTTTAAAGCTGTACTCTTCGACTCTCAGGGTTTCAAGGATTCGTCCTTAGTATATATGCATATATTTTGTCTTGATCTCATTAATCCTCATGCTAATTGCTGCTCTCATTATTCGCCGGTATGTCATCCGCATAGGTTAGTCAACTTATCAGCTTTGTCTATTTTAGTTTTTTTCTGGATTTATTTTAACACGATAATTTATTTTAAATAACTAGACTAGAACTCTAACATTATTCATAAGCAACATAATATTTTAGGGTTAAATTTATAAGTGTTCTTCACAGGTTAAAAAAACTGTTGTAAATCATCATCACGCGATTATTGCATTAAGAGCATAGATCAAGGGTGATTTTTGCAACGGTTTTTTTTTATAATTGTCATCAATATTTAGTTGTAATTTATTTAATCGAGTTTGATATTTATAGAAACAGTCTTAGCATAGGTTTTTCAAACATTTTCGTCAATTCTTTCTTCTTCTATTATTTATTCGAGTATACATACAACTGAATTCCTTTTCTTTCCTTTCATTTGAAAAAAAATGGCTTTATATCCATTTGGAGCTCTATAACTTTATCGTCGGTAATTAGAGAATAATTTTACAGTTTTTTGACATATGGAACTTATTAATATATTGAAGAGTTTATTCACTGACATTTTATGTGTTTCTTAAGGTAATCAATCATTTTAGCCGTGCCGATGGGGTATATTAGGAACTACTCTTTTAATATAAATTTTATATTTCAAAAACCTTTTTGTATTTGTCTACAAAATTCTAAATAATATATATTATAAATAATCATTGACCTTCATTGTCTGCAATTGCGGAAAAAATAAATATTCGCTGCTGTTGCCATGTGTGCAATGTTTTTTCTCACTCGCATTTAAGCGTCATATTGATTTGTTTAAAAATCCAAAATATTATCTCTAAATTATGAAGCATATCATAAATAGCTATTTTTATGACTAGAATTAACCATTATTTTAAAAAATCGATAAAGAATTCATCAATATCTTGACTTGAATGTTTGGAGTCTCTGAGAGACCCCCTTCGGACGACGCGGATGTTTTATATATCTCACTCGACAGTGAAACTGGTGGCACCAAACGATTACGAGTGTCAGTCGTTATTAGAGTGCAAAGCGTTAAAAATTAAAAATCAATTTATTTTTCTTATCAATTGATTATTCGATTAAATGATAACCATACTATACTCTACTCAAGTATAATACTTAATGATAAAAATACTATAATCTTACAAACATCTTCCAGGCTGATATTATCAATAGCAATGTTTTTACATTTTTGACCTCATATATTATAATTCCTTTTATTATTATTTATTATCTGGTATTTTTTTTTATATATTATTTATATTCCACCACAGTGGTTAAATCTTAATTTAACCCAAAATTTAGGACCTTTATTATTTATTTTATTTATAAATGATATTCATCGTGATGTAAATTCTCACTTTTCACAGGCGATTTAAAAATATTTCGATCTATTACTTCATGGACATTGATTCTTTGCACGATTGGTAAATATCAAATCGTCTTCCATTAAGTATTGGAAAATGTCAAACAATGACATTTTCTAGGTCAAAGGGGCCCATCATCTTTTATTACAGACTTGGGAACGTAATTCTTCCTACGCAATCGTCAGTTAAAGATCTGGGTATTTTGTTTGATTCGCAGTTAAAGTTTAGTTTATATATTCGGACTATGAGATCATCAAGAATGTAGGGCTTTGTTTGAGAAATTCTCATTACAAATGTCAAATGTGAGGACAGATACTCTCGGAAACTCTCCGGTAACCAGAGATATTCTGCTCAACCACTTGACCGACTTTGTAGATATATTTGATGTTATATATCACCATCTCTTTTTTATGAGGTTTTATAAATTTATATAACGGATTAATTAATGAAGGTATCTTAACATTTTTGTTATTATCCTTGCATATTTATCATACGATATTTTTCATGTTGTTATTTTATATTTTTACTCTTTATTTGCATTTGATTTTGTATCTTTTATGCGTGATTGGCAACCTGGGCTAATCTGTAATGCCAATCACGCATTTTTTTATGAAAAAAAAAAAATAAATAAATAGCCTTCTAACCCGAGACGGGTTTTTGCCACCTAGAGGACACTATGCCATCTCTATCAGAGACACGTCTAACTCAACCTTGAGACCAGGTTTGCGATGGTTATCCTTCAGGCTAATTATAAATGCTAGATTAGCTCCATTAGAATTGTCATTTAATTATTAAAATTGGATTTTTGTGCAATATGCTTATTTACCGCGACAGAGGAATCGCTGATTTTTAATGAATGTAAAATTTCCTAAACATATGTTTATAGAATATAATTTCGATCAATATTAGAAACTGCTTCCCATCTTCCTAGTAGTTTTTCAATTTCTTTTTCGATTTTTTTTTCTGATTTTCAATATAAATAATCTTTTAAGTGTTTACGACTTCAGTTATATTTCAAAAACGTTTTTCTCTTAAAGTGTGCTTCATAAAATTGAAGACAAAGTAATCGGAAGAAGCAATGTATAGAGAATATAAATGGATTTGCAGAATCTTCCAGTTTAACTCCTGATTTTTTTCATGGGTCATTCTTGCTTTAAGAAGGCGTACATTATCGTTGTGAAGAATTATTCTCCTTCTGTTGAACAAAATTAGACGATTGGGTTTTATTTTCTTGTTAAATCTTTGCAATTTTTGACAGTAAACATCTGCAGTAATTCTTTCACCCGGCTTTAATAATTCGTAATAAATTATTCCCTTTAAATCCCAACAAACGCACAAAAGTACCTTTCGGATTGTTAAACCAGACTTTTGATTCTGAGAAAGCTGTTCGTAAATGATCTATTTCTCATCTCCACTTACAATTTGGTGTTTAAATTACTATTCTATTTGTTTTATGGATGCGTTACAAATGTGACTCTACAGAGGATCTCAGAGATTTGAGTCACTGTGATAATTCCCAGATTGTTAATTCAAATTGATCAGAGATCTCAATATGTCACCATGAAATTCAGAAGGTTGTCCATATTCAAGTGCATCTTTTAGATATCCATTTTCCGATTCAAACCTTTAAAATCTAAATTGACATCTACGTGCTGTCAACATTTTGCCAATAAATTATTTAATAGCTTTAATTGTTTTGCTGCCATTCAAAAAATAGTAGCTTTCAATGGCTGATGAGTCCTTCATCAATTTCTGGTTTCGATATTTTACCCTTAACAATAATATCAGTTTTATTACTCATAAATAATGCTAAACAATAGTTATAAGCAAAAAAAAAAATTCACTTATTTCTGTCATAATTCTCATTCTTAACTAAATTTATTAATTTATACATAGCAAGAATTTCCCAAAGACTCATGCGATAATGTTAGATATATTAAATATGCGGGAATAAATTCATAAATAAATTTTAAAAAAAAATAGATGGTTCTACCGAAGTATGGAAAAACATCTTAGAAACTAACGTTCTGGGATTATCGATCTGCACGAGAGAAGCATTGAAATCCATGAAAATTAAAAACGATTATGGACATATAATACATATAAACAGGTATAATAAAAAAATGAGAATCACTGATTCATAGATGTATAAGATTTAATTATTATGTTTAAATAAATAGCATTCTTGGACACTCCGTGGGTCCAGTAATAGCCGGAACTATAGGGATGTATCCGGCTAGTAAATATGCAGTAACAGCCTTGGCCGAATCACACAGGGCCGAATTGAGATGTATCGGCAAAAGAATTAAAATTACCGTAAGATTAATTTTGATTGATTGATTTATTTATTCGATATTTATTGTTGTGTTATAATGTATGCAGAGCATCAGTCCCGGATTGGTTTATACTAACATGGGAGTTGATGCTGCGGCTCATGTTTTAAATATGGATAACAAACTTATTAAGCAACAAGCGCCTGACGGTTATTTATCAACAAAAGACATCGCTGATGCTGTTATTGGCGTCTTAAGCTTGGAACCCCATGTCGAGGTAATTATTCAAATTAATGGTGAATCAATTATATCGATTGAAATCATTTTGTTTTGCATTGTAGATACAAGAACTGACGCTTCAGAGCAATGCACCATTTTCCAAATGAATCTGCATTATATATTGATATTAAAATCATTATATATAGAGAGAAAATTAGTTTCTTTTAAATAAATTACTGAAAAATATACAGGTTTTTCACTACAAATCCAAACTTTTGCAAATTAAATAGACTTTTTAAAAAATAAATATCATTCGTGTGTGTAATCATTTGTCATAATCAGTGTCTGGGTGGATTCAGTCACTGACAATATGTGACATGTAAAACTATAAAAAAAACAACGTTATATAAGAGCTAAAAACAATCATAAAACATCTAAAATATACGAGATGAATCTTTCTTTAGTATGAAAACTGTTTGAATTTTATATAAATATACTATATCCAAGTTAATTCTTTTATAAAAAAAAAACGTCAAGAATCAGATGAAAATATTTTTTCAACAGGAAAACTCGCGAAATTTATTGACGCAGACTGTAAATTATTATTTATTGAATAACTTTTTTATAATAAATATCAGGGGGGGCCGGAAAGAAATCTATTTGTTGCTTTTTTTTAAAATCAAAGCATTTATTCAAATATTTTATTACAAAACATAATGTCCTTCGTTATCCAAGACTGTTTCCCATCTTTCAGCTAAGTTTTCAATCATCTTTCTGTAAAAACTTGAGAGATTGGAGTTGATATATGTATTAGCATGACTTGCTGTGAAAGCCTGCTTCTTTTCAGATAAAGAAGAGGATGGTAACTTCTCTTTAATTTTTTCGTAAATCCGAATGCTTTAGTTGTGCTCGTATTCGTAGTGTTAGCTGCTACACTCTTTCTAATTAAGTTTTTATTTTTTTTAATGGTTCTTATTGTAGCTTCATTTATGCTATATAATCTAGCAACATCTATTAATTTTCTCACTTTCAAATCAAGGATGAACGCCGAATGGCGGGAAGAGACATACCTACAGTGGAATGCACACCTACAGTGGAATGCACACCTACAGTGGGCGCACGAACAAATAAAATTATTATTATTGATTATTTTCAACATTTATTTTCAACTTTTTTTTTAAAACCGTAAAAGCGAAAACGTGTTTAAAGTCTTGGTAAATCGAGGATAGGTAGACACATATTTTATTATTCAGCACAGAATCGTTTTAAACCTTTCCGCGAGATAGCGATCGTACTTTACTATGATACAGTAAAACTCCGTGCACTGAATACATCTCTGTGCACAAAATACTAAATAATCTTTTTTCTAATTCATTTTTATTTTTTTTCTTATTTATTCTCATTTTATTATTATTTATTCTTATTTATTCTGATTTTATTATTATTTATTCTTATTTTTTTCTTATTTGTTCTTATTTTTTTCTTATTTGTCCTTATTTTTTTCTTATTTGATCTTATTTTTTTTATTATTCAACCATTTCAAGTCGAGATATTGACGAATTCTTCATTAATAACTTGAATATTTTTTTTTTAAATGGATTAATCTATTCCTCTGTTGTTGTTTTTGTTGTTGTTGGGTATATAAATATGTTCTCATGTGTTATTATTTAACAGACTTAACTATATAAAATTCCTTAAATATGCTATGTGGAAAAATATTTATAAATGAATATTTGTACTTTGCACTGATTTTTTTCGCGGCCCCCGCGAGGAATCCTGCGACCCCCCCAGAGTGCCGCGGCCCATAATTTGGGAAGCACTGCTCTACAAGATGAATCCTAGCGCATACGTCTATGTATCTATTGAAAAATATTTAATTGTTTAACGTAATTTTTAAAAGTATAATGACGAGCCCTGTTATTTTATTTGGACCGGTGCATTTAAACGATCGCTCATAGATAATTCGCTTATTTCGCGTTTTGCCTTCTGTTCGTTAAGAAGTGTCTCTATATTTTTTTAAATATATTTAATTATTTTTTTAAATAATGGATCGCTGGCAGGGTAAAGTAGCCGTGGTAACTGGTGCAAGTGTCGGTATCGGTGAAGCCTTGGTCAAGTCGTTAACAAACCATGGGATGACCGTCGTGGGATTAGCCAGAAGTGAAGAAAAATTAAGAGTAACGATTCAAAATAAGCATAAAAATATTTCTATTAAATTAATTACTTATTAAAATACATAGAAAATCGCTTCGGAATCGAACGGAAAAATTCACGTAATAAAATGCGACATGACGTGTGAAAAAAATATCATAGAAGCGTTTAAAGAAATCGAAGAGCTGTACGACGGAGTAGACGTATTGATAAACAACGCTGGATATCTGAACGTATCTTCGATGATCGGTATTTATTTTTGAAATAATAAAATATTATTCCGCGGTTGTTTAAATAAATATAAAAAAATATTTAGACGGTTCTGTCGATACGTGGAGACAGATTTTAGAGACGAACGTATTGGGACTCTCGATATGTACTAAAGAGGCGTTAAAAACGATGAGGTCCAGAGGCGATAACGGACACATCATTCATATCAACAGGTTATTTCGTGTATTATAAATCTAATGGTATAGGCAATAAAATATTTTAAACAGTCTTCTAGGCCATTCTATACCGCATTTCGTGGCGGGTAACATTGGGATGTATCCAGCTAGTAAATATGCAGTCAGTGCTTTAACTGAAATACACAGAAGCGAGCTGAGAAACTCTGGAAGCTTAATTAAAATTACTGTGCGTTCAAATGAATACATCTTTATTATTAATAAAATATTTAATAAATTATTTAATTCAGAGCATAAGTCCGGGATTAGTTTATACACAAATGGGAGTGAATGTTGCATCGCATGTGCTCAAAGCTGATAATAATCATCAGCTTCCAGAAACGCCCGTCGGTTATTTATCATCTCAAGACGTAGCCGATGCTGTTATTGTAGCTCTAAGTGTCAAACCCCATGTGGAAGTAATTATAATATATTTTATTAATTTAAATTACATATTTATATTGAAACGGTATATTTTTTAGATAAAAGAGTTGATGCTGCAGTGTAATTCAAACGTGAGGAATTAATATTCATCATAAAATTAACTTAATTGCTTTGTATCACCATTTCATTGATCTGTAAATAATGAAATATTATATTATAATAAACATGCAATGCGTTATGATTTAATGTGTATTTATTTACCTCGACGTTTGGTGAAAAGCTCAAGATCGAAACTACTGCGTCAGCCACGTCCTTCGGTCCCAAAAATCCCGGGGGTAAAGCTCCGTCGGTCGGAAGCTGCATTTTCAATTTTTCCGCATTATTCTTTGACATATCAGTCAATACGTATCCGGGGCTTAAACTCTGAAACATTTTAAAACATATTAATAAAAATTAAGATCGTTATTTATTTTTCTTAAAAAATAAATATTCTTGTCGGCAGTCAAATAAACATAAATTATTCATCTAATAAATTCTCTATCACAATCAAAATATTTAATTTAATGATGACATCTGGTTACTGTTGTCTTGAATCTTGAATGTTAATGTTGTTATTATCTTCATTGACCTTGCTGGCATTTAAGATGTAATAATAAAAAAACATTATATAACATCTGACATATCCTACGTTAATTTTGGAGTTGGGTTATCCTACGCTTTATATTAAATAGATTATTAGTTAGACATAATGTTAAATAAGATTTCTATGTAAAGAATTTTTCTGAATAAAAATATTATCTGTTAATCATAAAGTATATTTGATTTTTTCATCATCATGTTGATCTCCTCTATTTTTTTGGGATCGGCACTCATTTTTGCCAACACTTCTAATGCGAAAATCAACAATAAAATGACCTTGAGACGAATGGACGGAAAAAACCGGACTGTTGTGTAAAAAAAATCAATTAAAAATGCAAGTAATATTATTGAATAAATAAAGAGATTAAGTTAAAAACAATTTTAAGAAAAAATGCCGAATTAAGTCGGCTCAAAAAAATATGATTTATGGCATAAATTTGGCCAAAATAATATATAAAAATAGCTGAAATTTATAATTCCATTGCTCTGATAAAAACTTTCGTTTTCAATAATTATTTCAAGGAAATCAAGTTTAAAACTAATTACAAGGTTAAATAAATTCCTCCTCTTTACATTGGAACAGTCATCCTTATATATTTGTCTAGTTTTTGCTTCTAAATTATTTAAGAAAAAGCAATTGACCAGCATAATAATACTAGTGTGAGAGAATTAAATACTTAAAAAACGTGTTTATGATTCATTTCTCATAAAGAGGATGGAATTAATTAGAGATATTACACAATGTCACAATATCCAGAAATATAATTACATTAGACAATTAATCCCTAACCTATTAATGCGTAATTGCGCTCATAATTTTTTTTTTCTTTATAAATTATGTGTTTTTAAAATCATTTTTTTGGCAATGACTATGCTAGGTTTAATTAAAAAAATAGTTTTTAATATTTTGTTGTTGCGATGGTACATTTGTGGCTGACGTACCTTGACATTTATAGCTATATAACATGCTTTTATGATGCCATTGATTCCATATTCGTTAATTATGACTCGTTGATATTTTTTATATTCCTGTAGATGACATATATAAGAGATAACGACGTTTTTCTAACATTGAAAAGATAAAATTCGTAAAACGACAATTAGGCGTAGCGACTTAAACTATTTATGAATATAAAAAAATACATTCTTCATGAAATGAGATTAAAATAATATTCTCCTTGGTGGCAACGAGGACGCTGACATAATTAACATCTGCAATTTAATATTTCAGAAGGTAAATTTATCTATCTAAGACAATTTAGTAACAATTTAGTAACATATTCTATTTTATATCACTTCTACGGTACACTCGCAATTTGCGTATGCAGATTATTCCGTTTGCGGAATATTTTAGCGAATGAGATTTTCTGAAAGGTAAGAAGTTGCCATAAAACGCAGTGGTGTTATGAGATAATGTTCCTTCTCATATAAATGCAAGCGTATTGAATACAGGTAACGGTAATTGGGAACCCCAAATTTTTGTATAAATATAATTCCTGCATGTCACAAATATTTAGCATCTATCTGAAAAAATCTATAGAATATATATTTGAAATAATTATTGCTCTTTAATTTCTGTAATTATTACTATTTAAGTGGCTTTCTAACCCTGAGGTGGGTCTTTGCCACTCGGAGGACACTACGCAATCTCCAGCAGAAAGACGTCCGTTTCAATCCTGATGTCAGGACTATGACGGTCGTCTTTCAGGTTATCTTGGCTCTTCGAATACGGGTCAGGTCACCAGTCATAAGCCTGGGAGCTTAATTAGACGAGGCTAGGGTCAATTCGTATTTAATCTACGGTCAGATTGCGTACACCTCCTGTAGCACATACGTCACTGAATTGGCTTCTCATAGCTCCGTAGAATCTACGAAACCGCCTTTCGCTCGCATCCGGTACGATGTGCCAAGTTTCGAGTGAAACGTGTGATTGACGACACGTGTGACCAGAGCTCAGTCTGCGGCGAGTCATCACCAAGAACGTTGTCATTGATTAGTTTAAAATCCAAGATATCGATCAAATTATGAAGCATATTATAAAAAAATAAGATATTTATTAAGAATCCGTCAATATCAATCTTGACTTGATATGCTTGACTATATATTTTGGTCCCTGAGGGACCCCCTTCGGACGACACGGTAGTTTTTGGGAATTTCATGAGAGATTGATTAATCAAAAGATTATTTTTTATTAACCCGACATTATCGTACTAGCCTTCTTGAAATAAGGAATAGTGAAGTAACTTAACCTTGGCAGAATATTGTGAATTTTACCAGATGTAGATTTTTTTACAATCAAACAAATTCGAATCAATGTATCAATCAGTTATTATTTTTTATATTAATATTATCCCTTGATTACTAGACATTTCTTAAATCTCTTTATTAATTTTAATATGCCATATGCATAAAAATCCTTCGATTTTGATCAAAAATAGACATCAAGGCCCGTTTCTTCGATATTCTTAGAAATATGTAGCTATATTTAGGAATTTTATTACAAATAAATCCTTCACAATCCCATCGACAAATAGACCTTTTTGACCTTTAGGTTCAGTTTCGGCGTTATCAATAGTACCTACCGTTCAGATAGCGACTGTTTTTGCGACACTAGTTCGAGTACATAACCCTCACTCCTTATCACAATATTTCGAAGAAATGTTGAATTTTCTACTAATTTTATTAATTCTTGACATGACTAAAATCATAATGTATCCACACATCCTGTTTGTGAATTTTGGCAAATATTTAAAAAAATCCTTGCACTCTAGACCAAGAATATCTGACCCTATTTGCAGAATAGATTTACTCGGATTTGCTTCAATTTAATTTTATCCTGTAACATCTCATTTTCCACTCTCACTTCGAAATAGTTTGAACCATTTCTAACACTTCTGAATAGTCAATATGTTCCTCTAAAAAAATCACGTATTTTTCTCGCAGTCACTGTATTAGTTTTTGATAGAATGCCTTTTCAGCAAAAAAAACCTTTATTTTGATGGAGGGTGCTACAAAATGTATTTTTTTAAAGTTATGGCTTAATCGATCCATCACGGCGGCTCAAAAACAAGCGTGTAGTCCGAATGGGGTCTATTTATAATGAAAAATAAATCTAAACAATATCTTGACTTTTTTTATAGAATATTCTAAGAATAAAAATAGCTATTCATGACATGCTTCATGATTTGCTCGATATTTTGGATTATTTACCAATCAATATGACGCGTAAATGACACGTATACTCGTGTGTCCCGCCACAGACTGAGGACACGCCGCCGACTGAACTCTCGGTGTACGTGTCAATCGCACGGTTTCACTCGCATTTGGCACATTGTACCGGATGCGAGCGAGAAATATCGCAACTGTTGCCACAACAGAAGCGAATATTGTTGTTTTTATTTCTTTGCAATGGCTGACAATAATAATTATTCTTTAGATTTATATCCAGGATTTATATTAAATAGTTATTCTAAAACTTGGGGTCTCAAACAGGCTAGGTTAACCCATCCGTCACACGGCTCGAATACAACCACGTCGTCCGAAGGGGGTATCTCAGATACTCCAAGCATTTCAAGTAATGATTTTGATGGATTATTCATCAATATCTTCACATTTTTTTAACAGTGCTCATAATTTGATCGATATTTTGGATTTTTTAACTAATCAATATACGCACATTTCACTCGCACTCGGCACATCGTACCGATTGCGAGCAAGAAAAATATCGCGCGTGTGGTTTTAATATTTTTTTCGCAATCGCAGGCAATAATTAATCATAATATATATTCTTCAGACTTTTTTAGACAATTTCAAAAAGTTTGTGACATGAAAAAATCATAAACTTAGGCTACCCATTGGCATGAGCTGGGATAAATGTCCATCAACCTATGCTAGACCTATGTTAAAATGTTCCTAGAACTTGCACTTTATAAATATACTATAAGAAACTCACCGTGACTTTAATTCTGCTTTTATCATTCTTCAAATCGTTCCTTAGCGATTCTGTCAAAGCAGTTACGGCATGCTTGCTAGCACTATAAACTCCACAGTTTGGCATTTTCGGCACATAATGACCGCAAACGCTACACAATAATTATTTAATTAACATTATTATTATGAATTTTATTTGAGCTTTACGTGCAAACTTGATGATACCTGTTAATGTTGATAATTTGGCCGTTGTCACCTCTTTGTCGCATCGACTTGAGAGCCTCTCGATTACATATATTCAAAGCCATCACGTTTATATCGAACGTCTCCTTCCACGATTCCGTTTTTCCATCTGTATTTAACGCACGAAATTATTATATAATTTATTTTAATATAGTTTTGAAAACGACTTACCAATTAGTCCGGCTAAAATTGCGACTCCAGCATTATTGACCATCAAATCGACTCCCCCCAAACTTTGTTCTATGTATCTGAATGCGGATAGTATTTCTTCCTCTTTCGTTATGTCACACTTGATGGAATGTATTTTTCCATTGTGTTCTGCGTTAAAAATCTGTACATACAAATGTGTATCATCAGTGTAAAATATTGCCGTATGTTCAATGATTTTTATTTGTTAATATATCGAACATACCTTGAGTATGACGCTTCTTCTTGAGAGTCCCACGACAATCATTCCTTTATCCGATAGGGTTTGGGCTATTTGAGCGCCGATTCCAGCACTGGCTCCTGTAACTACGGCAACTTTTCCTACCCACTTTTCCATATTTTCAATATGTTTCGATGGGAATAAATAGGATTTTTTTCAAGCGTCGATCTGCATTCGACGTATGACGATTAATGCATCGTATCTGTACACTATCTCTGTATGTTTATCGGATGTTTAATATTTGACACATTGATATAATTATATTGTCTCACGGAATTATGTTTGACTTGAAATGCAAGATAAAATCAATCACATGATTTATTAATGCAATGAGGTCTTAACAAAACAAATATATGTCCTACATAATTGAATATATTATTTGTAATCAATTTTTAATTATAATTAACTTATGTATTCATTTATTTTATATTAATGTGATACGAAGGTCATCTTGATTAATATTATTTATTTATTGCTTTATTAAATACCGTCCGCTGTCATTGACGTGCAGTTAAAGTAATTAAATTGATTCAGAACACTGTTGCATTTCAATGTCATGGAATCAGTAAATGTATCAAATATTAAGATGAATCTGTTGCAAACGTTTTTTGACTTTTGAGTGAAAAAATATGTATTTTTATTTAACATTAAAAAAGTTTGTAGGACTAATGAATGGATAAATATTCAGATAATGATATAATCCTTTTTTCTTTCAAAGAAACACGTGCAAGATAATTTTCCGCATTAATTTGAATGTCCCATAATAATAAGTGACAAATAGCGCCCCTAGCGGTATCAAGAAGCGTCATCTCCTCCAATAAAAAGATCATCAGCGCCACAGCCAAGGCGTCCCGCGGGCGGCCAATCCCTCTCTCTTTCTCTTTGTCTCGAAGACGTTCCCTCATTTCGCTGCGTCGTAAGATGTAGTCGCCATCTTGTTGCGCTACACATGGATGCTGCTATGACGACTATGGAGATATCCTCTCATTTTCCCCATCGCAAACCAAATTAATTAATCAATTAACAAACAAGCTGACCACTGTAATTGCTGACGTTCTAGCGGTAGACTCCACCTAAGTATCCCCAACACAGCGCCCTCAGTCGATCTCTCATCGGAACCTTTAGAAGAGTACTCCTTTGCAGATACTCTTAGTACTAAACCGATACTTATATTTTAATCCCCTTTTCATTCAAAAGAATATTTTTGACGGTAATTTCACCACGTGCGAGATAATTTCCCAAACTTTAATTTAAATGTCTCATAATAATGAATAACATATAGCGCTAATAGCGGGATAAAGTGGCGTCATCCCCTCCAACAAAAGGATCATCTATCTCTCTCTCTCTCTCTGCTCCCGAAAATGGAAACGTTAAGTCGTTCTCTTATTTCGCTCCGTCGTAAGATGTAGTCGCCATCTTGCTGCGCTACACACGGATGCCGCCATGACGACTATGGATATATCCTCTCATCTTCCCCATGGCAAACCACATTAATTAATCAATTAACAAACAAGCTGGCCACTGTAATTGCTGACGTTCCAACAGCAGACTCCACCTCAGAATCCCCAACACAGCGCTGCGGATTGATACGCTATTACAGGGACCCTTAGCCGAACTCTCGTCGGAACCATTGGAAGAGTACTCCTTTGCAGATACTCTTAGTACTAAACCGATACTTATATTATAATCCCCTTTTCATTCAATAGAATATTTTTGGATGAAACTTTTAATTTGAATATGTCTCATATTAATATTGATTAACATAAAACGCCGATAGCGGAATAAAGTGGCGTCATCCTCTCTAACAAAAGGATCATCAGCTCCACTGCAAAGGCGTCTCGTGAATGGCCAATCTTATCTCTCTGCTCCCGGAGGTCGAAACGTTAAGACGATCTCTCATTTTTAAATTTTCCGAGTGCTTTATTTAGAAACTTTGGATTTTATTCATTCATTGCAGAACATAACTCGAAGAGTCAGCAATTTTTTTAATTATCTCAGCGAAAAATGCATGATACTATAATGAAATCTAAAAATATACATTTAATTTATTTATTTATTTATAAATTTAAGAATGTGTTATAGACAGAAATCTATATTTCTATATTCGTGTGATATTAAAGCAGTTTTTCTACACAGAGCCTTATCTGACCAGACTCATACTCAATCACAATGACAAGAAGATTGAGGATAGCACAATGTTAATGATGATTTATTTGATAAATATAAATAAATATATATATATATATATGGACATCAAAAATATCTTTAGATTTGGCACTGTTGACCAATATGCAACGTTTTATAGTTTGACCTAAAAAAATGGCAGAAAAATTTTTCTTTTATGCAAAAAATCTGCATCAAAGAAAATTAGAAATTCGTTTAGACTAGATAATTTGTCAAGAAATGTTGATGGAACCTATTGGTGATTTTTGTATGGGGATAAATCTATATTAGTAAGGATTTAGCTAGCTAATGAACGTACAACGCCTAGATAGCACTCGATCTAGTACTGATTTTATAAATTAATAATAGAAATATTAATTAAGAACTTAAGCGTGTGTTTTGATTGGAAAATCGTGAACAAAAAGCAAAATCGCAGATATCACTCTGGATTAACGGAAATCATTTAAAAAAAAATGTTGGGTCATGGAGAGTGTGAATACAATTACAGATTATTTGTAAAAAAAATGTATTAGATTAACACGTATTCGTAAAAACGTAAAATGGCATTTAATATTACTAATTTGTATTTAATAAAACTATGTAAAGATCTTACTGGTCAAGATCTATAATTTTCATTTAATAAAACGATTTTCGTCTCTAATTCTTCTTCAATTATATTTAATTATATCATGCAGTCTAATGCTCACTATTTATTATCACTAAGTATTTCAAAATAATTATCTTTATGATGATTCGTACATAATAGATTTCCTTGATTTTCCTGAATAATTTATATTTATCCATTTCCTTATTTATTTATCTAAAAATAACTGCCGTCGTTTTGCCGGTATTGGAAATATTGCCGATATTTAAATAATGAAAATTCCGTCTCAGTATTCGTCTCATGTATTATTTTATTAAATAAATAATGATTTTTTTATCAAACTTCATATCAAACCGAATTCATATTTTAGCACGATTTCTTACATTTTCGTGTTTTACATAAAATTTGTACTATTTTATAAAATTTATTATTCAGATTAAAAAAGTTTAACATTAATAATTAATCTAAAAAATAATTGAGGGCAATAACGATTCGCTTCTGAGAACAAGAGAGCCTTGATATAAAAAAAATCTGCCAGGTACATAACAGCAGAAAATTAAAATAAATTATTATAATATATCTCTGGTTTTTATAATTATTTAATAATATATACATTACTGGAAAAAAAAAATTGATCGTGATTTTGATTTGATAACTAATCACTAAATATGAAAGACAATTTAGATAAAATACGTGATTCGTGATTCGTGATTTTTCTCACATCTGATTTAAATTTAAATAGAATCGTTCTAATAATAGACATGTAATAGAATTTATAATATAATCTCATTATCATTTTAAATAATAAAAAAAAAATAGAACCAGATTTGTTACTTCCGCATGTTTTTGTATAATAAAATTACATATATCAGAGTCATGGCTTGTAGGTAACATACTCATCATCATTTTGATAATGTAAGTTAAGCACTAATAAGCTATTTTAGTATTCGGATAGATTAAACGAAATCTATTAATTCTAGGAATTAGAATAGACATTATTTTATGAATAAAATGCATACACATTAAAAACAGGTTTTAATAGTCACAGATGTTATTAACCTGCAAGAATGTAACGAATAATCTTAAAAATTGAATATTATTTATAAAAAATAAATCTAATCTATTGCTAGTATCTACATTATATACGTTTATCTTTGTTCAGATACATATTAAAATTGATTAATTAGGAATAATAAATTTTCCGAATTAATCCATAGTAATCTCGCCTCGTTTCCATTAATACAGCTGAATAATTCACATTTAAACGGGATTAACGGAGATCGTTCAAGTTTGAATATCCCTTTCGCGCGAAATATTGGCAAACTTGGCAATTTATAGAATTTTAATCCTCTTAATTGTATCCAGACGTAGTAAACTCATAAATTCGGAGAGTAAACGCTGCAACAAAAGGCCGGGGTCAGACGGCCGAGCCAATGAAGCTTTAATGAGGGCTGAACTTTTGTGAGGAACTTTATCCGCCCGTACCCTTCTCACTCTTTCTCATAAAACTTTCCGGGACGTAAGACGGGGAAAAAAGTAGACGAGGAAATAAGTGAGCGCCCTGGCGACGGAATTATGCAAAGTCCGCTTGCTCACTTTCCTAATCTACTTGTGTCCATGCCAACAACTTTTGCCAGTAATATTAAATTAACGTTTGTACTAGACGTCATCGTATTTATTTATTTTATTTTTTTGGAAGTATTATTCATTAGGTATTTAATTAGTTTTACTTTTTTTTCAAAAGATATACGAGTAGATTCATAATAAAATAAAAAATAATTTTACTCTTTAATCAATTATATGAAAAAGCATAATCTCGATCAAATAAATCGTGCTAGCTACAGCTGAAAAAACAAAATGATAGGAAAGGCAAAAAATCTTTCAGTTGCAAATGATTTTGTAAAAAAAAAACGTTCACGAATAGGTAAATCAACGTTAAGCGCATTATGTGGTTTTATTATTCTCTGACTTAATTTACTTAACTACAGTCAACCCTTCTATAACGTTTTTTTCTATAGCGTTTGCGGCGTTTTTTTGCATAACGGTCGCTTCTACAGCGTTCGTTTTACAAAACGCAATATTTTCAAGGTCAAATTATAATTTTCCTAAATATATTAATAATATGCATTTTAAATATGTACGTGCACTTAAAAAATATTTGTCAGTAGCTGTTTGCCCCTTTACCTCACTAGGCGTGTTATGTTATTTTTTTTGGTGAATCACCGTCGAAAAACGTTCCAGGGATATTCGTCACAATACAGTCAGAAAATATTTTTCTACTTGTATAGTCGGGGAACAAATTATGAAGAAGTAAATCGATGCATGCGATTTTTAAGGCATTAGGTATTATGTGTTAAGGGGGTTTTCAGTCATTCTATTTTTTTTTATAAAAAATCTATTTAATTATTTAATATGTACATACGTGCATATCTATAAATCTTAATAATATTATTATCTAAGAACTAATATTATTATAAGGCCTCTGTAATAATTATTCCCCTAAGCGTCGATTTCTTTGATTTGTAATTTAACACTGGTTCTGATTTTTTATTGATTTTTTTTATCTTTCCAAACTGTCAAATAAAATGATCAAATTATTTATGTTTTTTATTTTATTTCTTAGCAATGTTGTCTAATGAAGCCACAAACAAACTGAAAAGAAAACGTATTTCGCTAGCACAAAAAGCACAAACTTTGGAACGTATAAAATTCAAAGAAAAGGTTAATATTAAAGATATAATCGAAGAAAGCGTGGAAATTATTTTTATGAATCCAATAAAAATGTTAGTTTAGATAGATTGAATAAAGCATTACAATTGTTTAAAGAGTAAGAAACATATTTTGTTTAATCCGATCGTTCAACAGAGCGATTGGCTGAATTAAAAAAACAATTAGAAATATGTTAAGCCCCATATAAAATTCAAAAAGAAATGCAGACAGAGGTTGTTTTCGACAATAAAGAAAATACTCCAGTTATTAATCAAAGTGATGAAGAAATTAAGCAACTGGTATTAAAAAAGTCTTGATATTAGATGACTCTGACAGTAATTAATGCAAAATTACCCAATTTAAAATGTTCACCATTTTTTTTCTTTCATCAATTATTGTTTGATTTTAATATATTTTAATTTTCTTATTAATACGTATCCTAAATAAAACATATTTCCGAAAAGGTTTCATAATTTATATTTACCTTTTATTATTTATTCATCATATGCTAAAAGCATTTTAATAAAAAAACCTTTGAACTCCCCTGGCACATCTGTTGCGAATGAAAAAACTAAAAGAAATATGCTAGGTCAATACCCCTTCGCGCCTATAGGGCACGAGCTATTATTATCCAACTAAACACGTGCAAGGTCATTGAAAATATAAAAAAGGGTCAAATGTTTGAATTGCTTCAAATCGCAAAATACAATCAAAAAAACCTAACCCCAATTTTTGTATGGGTGTCTAACTTTCTATAGCATGGTCGATATCTCAACGCAATAGACAAATTTACTGTATTTTTAATTCCTTCTTATGGTTTTTTCCCTGAGTTTCTATATCTATAGCACCGCACTTCAGAAAGATATTTTCGTTATTGTTACTGTAAAAAAATTGGATTAGACAAATATTATCGAAACTCTATTAACCCATAAATCACGGCGGCTCGTAAACAGCCACGTCATCCGAAAGGGGTCTCTCAAAGACCCTGAACATTTCAAGTGAAGATGTTGACGAATTCTACATCAATTATGTAAAAATGGATTATTTTATGAATAAAAATAGTTACTCATGATACGCTTAATAATTGGGTCGATATTTTGGATTTTTCAACTAATCGCTATGACGCGTAACTGACAGCTTTCTCGGCAATGTCACGCCGCAGACTGAGCTCTCACAGTATACGTCACTAGCACGGATGCGAACGAGAAAAAACATTGCGCGCCTGGTAACAGCAGCGTATATTGTTGTTATTATTTTATTTTCGCAATTGCAGACAATAAAGGAGAATGAATATTTATAATATTTATTCTTTGGTCTTTTATAGACAAATATAAAAAGATTGTGACTTGTAGGATTTATATTAAAAGAGTTATTAGAGAAAATTTAAAATTTTGTAGCCATTATGATCATCGGCCCCGTTTAAATCAAAAGAACTAAATGAAAAATTAAATCCTCTGCCCGCTCCTGATTGGCTATAACAAAAAATGATGTCACTGCGCAAATATCACAAAATTTACATATTAATTTCTTATATTGTCAATCGTCGTGTATTTAGTTAAACTTATTGACCCAATCTACATACTTCCACCAGACGGAATAGTGGGAAATAGAAACGTAAAGCGGTTATCTTGTGTAATAACATTAAACGGATCTGTAGACATTGTACGCAAATTGCAGAAAAACCTGAATACTGGGCTCGTAAAAACGAGTTACACTCTATGTATTACAAATATCCGATCAAATGTTAAAATCACTAAAAACATCCTATTAAAAGTGGAACATGTTTTAATCCTATGTATCGGCAGCTTATAATAGGTAAAACGGAAAGAAATGTCATTTTTTCTGGTGCGTCACTTTAAAACCAGTTTGTCACCGGTTGCTGTTGAGTTAACACGTCGTATTTGGTATCATTTTGAAGCTTTGTTTTCTCTTGCCGTTTTTATATTTTTTTTTATTTTCTTTGCCGTAGTAGAAAAATGCTGAAGCCTGAGATTGAAGAGACACATTTTCTGTATTTCATGCCGTTTTTATTTGATAAGGGATTAAAGCCGAAAAAAGCTACAAAGACCATCTGCAATATTTATGGAGGCGTCTTGAAACTGCGAAATTGCTTTAGATGGTTTAAAAATTTCAAAAGTGATGATAGGAAGTTAAAGGACAAAACAAAAACACGTCCGATAACAACTGTGCAAGATCATTTGGAATGGTTAAAAAAAAAGCCGGCAAGGAATTTGCGTACCGCACGATCCCTTCCCAAAGGCCTTGGAGCAACGCGTTACAATCTGTGCATCTTTATTGTCCAGATACGAAACAGATCCATTTCAAAGAAGAATTATTACTGGGGATGAGAAATAAGTCCTTTACAGTAATACCAGAAGAAAAAAAACAATGGTTATCTCCAAAACTGGTAGCTGTGCCTACTCCTCGGTCAACATTATCATTGAAAAAAGTTTTGTTATGTGTTTGGTGGGATATTTCGGGTATAATTCATTAAGAATTATTAAAACCTGGTCAGACAGTTACGGCAGAGTTATACTGTGCCCAATTAGAAAGATTAAAAGTAGAGTTACTAAAAAAAGGATCTATTCTGGTTAACAACAACAGGAGAATTTACAGCATGATAATGCAAGACCTCATGCAGCAAAAATCACCTAGGAAAAAATCAGAGAACTAGATTTGGAACTTCAGCCACATCCACCGTATTCACCTGATATAGCAGCTTCTAACTATCATTTATTTAAATCAAAGGAATATTCACTTCGTGATAAAAAATTTGCAAATGTTGAACAGGTGAAACATCACCTGGATTCATATTTTAATAGTAAATCGCCAGAGTTTTACGAAAATGTAATTAATAAGTTGCCAGTATTATGGAGGAAGATCATATATATTGAGGAAAATTATATTACAGAGTAAAATTACTCTGTAGTATTTCTTTCTGTTTTACCTTTTCATAACTAGGTCACTTAAGATATGCGCACGGAAAAATGATTAATGTATTTGTTTCGTTCAGTTTATATAACATAATTAAAAGGCCCTCTTCCCAAATTTTGTATGAATGCCTTTGGTTTCTAAAACGCAGGTTTTCTATAGGGTGGTTCCGATTTTTTCGTTATACGAGGGCTTACTGTATTGCTCTTTTAAAAGAATTCATATTTTCTTAAAAGATATAATATATACAACTTTTTACAAGTTGCCCATATTCCAGTCGGTACATGGTACATGCTTGTATAAATACTAAAAACTAAATTATTTATTTATTTGATTACAATGAAAGAAAGGAAGTGTCATTCACCCATATAAAGATTCGATAAAGATTCTAAAAATGCATAGGGAATGAGTCTCTCGCATCAATATTCCCCCCAGTGCCAAACCACGACACTGGTTATTTTTTAGTATTATTTCAGTTCGATTGGAATTTAGATTATTTGTTTTATAATTATTTATTCAGCGCAGGATTCATAGTTTTCGTCGGTCACCTATCCGACTACTAACTTAGCTCAGTCGCGGTTAACTTACAATATCGAAATAATATGCATACACGTAAATATAATTGTTGAATCGTCGATAATTTATAAAAACCTGCGTCGTAACTTAATTCAGCCATTTAAACGCCAAACACTTGTTTTTTAATTAAATAAATTAAGCAGAGCTGTTCTCGCTGTATTTGCTCCACTTTAATTTTTAGCGTTAACATTGTCAGAGAGAGATAGAGACAGAGGCAAGACGGAAGCGCATTAAACTGTGCGGCATTGGGCTGAGCGTACTTCGAAAGACCTATTTAGAGATATCTTTCAGGCAAAATTAACTTTTAGGCAACTTCGCCCTGAGGGAGGGCTTATTGCTCAACGCCGACTGGCAAACTAAAACACACGATAGAACCGCCAAACTTAGATATCATCTGGCGGTTGCCGAGCTTGCGAAGATTCAGCGCTGCTTTAAAAAGCACTCCGCCCCGTGTAAACCAGACGTAAAACTGGACGATCGTCGTTATTTTCCGGTGCTGTTTTTCACGAGGCTAATTATGTTTTTGTCTTTGTTTGTAGATGGTTACCACGATCGGCCATCCGGCCGCCAGAGGGCGACCTGTCGGACTGCGTGCTGGTGGTGGGGGTGTCGCGACCGAAAATGGCTGCGGCGCTCCTCTCAGTCACCCTCATATCCCTGTTCCTCACCTTTCACGTGCTCTACGACAGCGCTGTCTACAGTCTACAGGTAGGTCCATCGTATATCATGCTAATACTTGAAATTACATAAGTGCCTGAAGTTAATGCAGTACTGCATTAACTTCAGGCATCAGCGTAATCGGCTTAAAAATATTGATGATTTTAATGGTATCAAAAACAAAACCATTATTTGATGATTTAACCTAATTATTTGTGATCTTTAGATGTTTTTTCGTAAAAATATATTAATTTCGAATTAAAATATAATATCAGATCGTTCCGTATGAAATGTCCGATTTCAAAATGTCAGGTAAACACAAGGAGGATCTGGTAAAACTATTTTGTCAACAACCCTTGTTGATATTTGAGGTCTAGCGTTATCCAATATGATTAGGTCCTAACGATTGAGCAGTTGTTACTGTTATTTTTCTATATTTTTGTGCATAGAGTCGATTTATGGCATCAAGACTCTATTGTTGTAGTTTCTCAGGGTTTTAAAAATATAAAATCTTATATTCTTTGCCTATCCACTATACAGTGACCATGAATCTATTTTGATCCTATTTTGGCTCTGGGATAGGTCCTGGAACTATATCCTTATACAACCATTGCCTAGAAATGTTCCGACTATTGTACGTATCATATGTATCGTCGTAAGTAACGATATAAAAACGACATTCGAGGATCGTAACCATTCTTGTCTCCTCTACTAACTCTTCAGGATCCTCTACTTTCCGCATCTCCCATTAAAGCTACTTCTGATGAGCCTGTGGTAGTCTTCACTTGGTCACAACAGCTGATAGACATCCTGCGCTTTCTTTTTTGTACGTTTTCAAGCACGACGAGCTTCTCCAGGCTATCGTTTCTTCTAGCGAGA
>JAGXCT010034818.1:0-17483 GCA_022495035.1 Philopotamus ludificatus
ACCGCTATTGATTTAAAATGAAAAATATGGTTCGAAATATCAATAAAAATATGGTTTATAGAATGACCGAAATAATGTCATTTTCCAGAGGCCCTAAGCCAAAATAAGTGCACGGTTGCACATACTTTTGACTGAAAATTTAGCATGTATCTAATTTTATATTTATTTTCAGTGATAACTACAAAGATCTTCGGAAATCGCCTCACTTGGTATTTATTTATTTATTAATGGAGTTAAAAAGGTAAAAAAAATACATCATTGGATGCCAAATTTCTTATTTTGACAAATGTTTAAATTGATTTATTTCAATCACACTTTTTATTATCACATTTATTAGAAAGTGTTAAGAAAGAACGAAGAAGATGATTTGTTGTCGACATTCCTAAAAGACAAGCGGCGTGTTTATAGTAACAATTAATAATGCTAATAAAATTTTAATAATATTTTTTTTTATATTAATTATATTATAAAATGTGCAATGAATAAGTCGTACAAGCTGAAACCCATAGTTTATCTAAAATGCAGGGATCCAAGATAACATCAAATCGCTTCCCTTATTCGACGCTATCCATTTTTTTTAATTGATTTTCAAATGTAAATTCATAAACTACTCTCAAAGATTATATAAATGCAATCAGTTCTCAACTTACGACTATTCGTACCTTCAACGAGGTAAAAATAATTTGCTGCAGTCGATTGTGTCATCTTTGATGCAATCTACAATTATTAAAAAAAAGCAGCAAGTGATTTATTATCTCGCAATACTAAAATCTTCTAAAATTCTATAGCAGATAGGTAATTGCCAACTTCTAAATGCATTGTTTAATAATCACTTTTACTGAAGCTTTTGGAGGAACAGATAAAGACATTAAAAAAAAATTCAACATCTATCATACAATAAAAATATCTTAAAAGGATGGTCGAACATAACAGCGTCATTAGCTGAACAACTTAATCTGAATCTTGACAATAAAGACGTAATTAAGACTTCGAAAATAATTTAATGACTTCACAAACAAAGTCTTGATTGTAATTGAAAAAGAACGAGTTACAAAAAATTAAGGAGTGGGAAGAACTAGATAAACTCAAAGAACTATAAAAAAATGTGCTCAAAGACTTGCCTGGACACAATCGGGAGGGTAAAATCAGGTACCAACAGGGTAGAAGATACAGTCCAATGCCAGCAATGGCCAAAAGAGGAAAACTCTTTACAAAAAACCGCATACCAGGACGGCTTGGGTCCCCGCGGTTGGACACGAAGGGGGGCCCTAACGTCAAGTGTGATACTCAGTTTCCTTTGACCTCAACTGTTATTCGAGAGTCGTTTAATATATCTTATTTATTTTGTTCTGAATTAAATTTACGACTACTTCGATTTATGTCAAAGTAAACGTCGTAAGTCAAGAACTGATAATTTCCTCAAATATATCCTTATCAACTTATATCCCGATAAGAATCATGAAAAATGTATCATAAAAATTTAACTGATGGTAGTAAAACATTAGACCTTTCTCTTTGAAATCTATAACTTTTCATATTTTAAACATAAACATTTGAATTGATACTAACCATAAACCTTTAAAGTTATCTAAAATCTAAAAAATATTTCGGATGGAAGTGAGAAGAGACGCAAAACTTTGTACTCCAAGCATTCAAATTTAAGATAAAAAAAAGCTGATGTAAAAGAGTACATATATGTAATGATGTTATCTTTTTTTTTAAATTGTTTATTTATTTATTTTTAAAACATACCTTCTATTTTTGCCTCCATTTGCCCCGAATGTTTATGGAGCTTATTAAGCGCGCAAACGAGGTTATACGGAACATCTATACATAAGAGTTTTCTAATACGGTTTGAATTAATTTAAAAGGCTTTACTTACGCACTTAAAAGGTCACATTTTCTATATATATTAATATATACAGGATACCATAAATAATAACATTTATATTATTATTATTACTATCATATAAAGCATATATATATATTAGTTAATTTTATAATTTTATCAAAGAATACTATTTATTTCAATTCTTTTATCTTATATGATTTTTTTTATTCACTATATAAAAAAATATAACAATCAAATATTATAACAATACGATTTTCACCAATATTTCTTATTACATATTTTTATAACTTAAATGTACTTGCATAAATATTGCATAAAAATTACATCTAATGATTTATGAATATATTTTTTTGTATTATTATTTGATATCAATTGAGGTTAGCTTAGATCGCACCCCAATTTATCACTAAATTATTTTAATATTGAAATAAAATATAAATAGTTGTTTTGATATATTTTTATAAAATATAAATTAATATTTTATGAAGTCAAATCAAATTTTTCCAAGCCATCTTTCGCAAAACAAGCACTCAGGAGGAGAAAACTCAATTTCACTCTAATAGGATTCCATACGTATAATACCTAGCACGTGTAATGCTTGTTTTGATGCTCTTATCGTCTCTACCATTTCAATTTTATATTTTCAGTTAAACATAAAACTATTTATAATTTGATTACATATATAAATACTGAAAATATTTTCATTACCCTGAAATCCATATATTTATATACGAATGTTATTGCATTGTCGATCCATTATTCTGGTGTAACATTGAAATATCCAATAAATTACTTTTTCTTTTGATTTAAAACAGTAACGAGAGTTATTCGCGAATACAAACATCTTATGCAATAGCTTTGCTTTTTTATATTCAATTAGTGTACTGAAATTCTAATCCATAAAACTGTTAGTTTAATGTACAATATTTAGATAAAATTGTTATTTATTTATACCATGTGATTTATAAATTAGGAATAAACTCGATGCCGGAAAATAATTTTAAGAATTGATTTATGTATAATATTAGTAATATATCTCATTATTTTTTTATTACTTAATTTTAGCAGTTATTACCGCGTTTTATAAACGCATAGCCACGATGCTGGCGCCTATTCAATTTCCGATATCTGTTGTTGTCGCGGGCCGCTTTCCTAAATATTTACAAGAGCGGACACGGCCTGGTGGTACTGATCTTTCGTCGGCCTTAAATTGGAACAGATCGTTTATTATTCTCTATCTACTCTCCATCTTTATGCGTTTCCACTATAATCGCGAACAAGGCTGACTTGTATCGAAACGCAAATTATCCGTATTTAATAACAAATATTTTTTTTATGAATTTTGACATTGAAACGCCTTCCGATAGCTCAGTTAATCGAGTAAACAAGTTATATGTTCTCAGCGATGTGCAGCGTTGCACTTCCATTCGTCGTAAAGTAACGTATACAAAGCGCTTTGTAAATATCTGAAGTAAAATAAATTAAATCGGGATGTTCTAATATAATTGTTTTTCGGAGAAGTATTAGTTTTGTATACAATGCCGTCAGATTGCATTTAAAATAAATTTACACTCTTTGTGCAAGCCGACAAATTCAGAAGTTGAACACTTTTTAATGAAATTCTTAGAAATGTATTTTTTCTAATATTTATTTTATTAAAAATCATGCTTATATGCCAACAAATCCACAAGTATGATGATTAATGAGTTTAAATTTTTGTAACGACTGATTTGCATTTAATATTATTTTTTTGTATCAATTTAAAACTATACATACTTAATAAAATCGTATAAGAGTCAAAAGAAAATTAACGAGTAGTAATAGTATCCGGCGGTGACGTCAAATGGATTTTTATAAATAAATCATAAAGCGGATAAATCCACGACAGTTTGCTTAAAAAAATATTTTTTCATATCTAATTTATTAGTATTTTATATTTAACCGCGAAAGATTAAAATATATTAAATTTAGAAATTATCGGGACGCTGCTATAAAATGCTATTTTTGAAATAATAACTGAGTTTTCCCGCTTCTCAATATCCATTTATCGAAATGAGTCGCCGGGGAATACCGCTACACGTCAAAACTAATATCGATCATAGTATCATAGAGGTTCCCACACACGGAGATTAATAGTGACAGCGGGCAGTGGTGCGCTAGGCAGGGGCCGCGGACGTGGGTGCGGCCGAGCAGTCACCTGGTGGGTTGCATAAGGCGCTGACGTCACGGCGCCGGGACGGCCCTGGTTGGGCGCACCTGCCGCCATCACAGAAGCCGCTTTACCGGCCGTATCGCGTGTCACATCTAATTCGACGTTGTCTCGACGTGCAGCGCTTTGGTGAAAGCTTTTCTCGGCACCATTGTCGATTGCTGCTAATGGATATTGACAAGCGGTTATTAAATATAAAGCAGAGCTTTTTAAAATGTTACGGAAAATATCATTTTGTAAAATTTGGCAAAAGCGATTGGGCGTGGCCTTGGATATAAATTACGCGATCCTGACATTTGAACGCTCTTTGTATGCTAAGAA
Organism: Philopotamus ludificatus; assembly: GCA_022495035.1. Taxonomy (NCBI): domain Eukaryota; kingdom Metazoa; phylum Arthropoda; class Insecta; order Trichoptera; family Philopotamidae; genus Philopotamus; species Philopotamus ludificatus. The sequence continues at coordinate 4,383 of JAGXCT010034818.1, forward strand.
AACTTCAGGTAAACTGGGAATTTTTCTATTTTTTTTAGATAGTCTAGTTTGAGTTAGTTTGTATCCATCATTGGAAAAAACTTCTTTGTGTGATATTTTTACACAATGTATGATAATAACTAATCTTCAAATATGAATAAAAACATAAACAAACAAAAGCAAAAGAAAATAATAATTCTTTTTAAAACAATATAAACTTTGAGTTTGAATCATTTTTAACCTAAAAATGAGTTATTTTATGTAAAGAAATTAATTGGAAATGAAAATAGAAAATGGTTTTTAGTCAATATATGAAAAAATAAATATAAAAAATAGACATAAAAAAAATAATAGTATGTTTTGCAAAATTACAAAATATCTTGAACAATTCCAGAAACTTTTAAAACTTTTTTTTAATAAATTTGTATAAAGGTTCTTATAATTATTTAATACCTTATAAATAATCTAATCAGTTTTTTGGACAGGGGTTGCGAACATTTTTATATAAAATAAAAAAAAATAAAAATTGTTAACATGTCACCCCATAAAACATTATGAATTTAAATTAATCGAAAAAAAATATATTGAGCTTTTTTTTTTCTAAAGAGTTTAACACTATACAGAGTGATTACACAACATGTGTGTAATCGCCAGGCCGAACGTTAAAGGCGGGTGACACAATATGTGTGCGATCGTTCGCACACATATTGTGTCACCGCCAACATTTAGCGCGGACTGTATAGCTGATGATTCCCTTGGGAATTTTCGCATACACCTATTGGGGCCGATGATCGGCCCTGTATGAGTAAAAGGGTTAAGGGTAAAATGTCTAATCCCGAAATCGACAACAAATAAATGCATGCAAGGCTACGGAAACCATTACAAAATATATGTAGTGGTTCTTTAAAATCATTTTTGATTTTAAAAAATTAAAATCTGCCAATAGGAGCAATCATTAAGGACCTTCCTAAAAATGGACAAAGGCCTGGTTTTGACGAAGTCATAATTAAAATCTCTTGTTTATTCCGATCCTATTCAAACCTTTGACGAACCAAAAACTTTGATCTTCCTTGTCTAGAGTGCAGTTTTATTTAAAAAGGATCAGAAAAGTAACGAGGATGAATATTTGGATGTCACGCGAATTATCTCCCGCTGACAAAGAATAGGACGTAAACACACGCATTATTTTATTATTACTACAACGAAACCAACCCTTTTGTTACAACTTGTAACAGCAGACGAGAAGCAGGTAGTTTAAGACAACGTTAGTCGAAAAAATTGTAACACTCATTCCGACCCCAAAGAACCAGGATTAACGTTACTCAAAGTTCTTTTGTGCATTTAGTAAAATATTCGAGGAATCATACACTTTGAATTATTGAAACAAGATGAAACAATAACGTCCGAAGTCTATTGTCGACATTTGCTGAGACTCGATGATATTTGCCATCATGCGGTAATAATGATCGGCGAATAAATCCAAGAGCTAAATTTGGAAGTTTTATTATACCATTCGTATTCACCAGACCTTTCTCCGTCCAATTATCGACTTTTTAGATCTAAAGCACTTTTAAAAAAAATCTTATATTAAAAATCCCCTTAATCAACATTTTAGCACAAAACAATAAGTTTTCATAAAAGGGGCTTTGAAAATTTACAAAAAAGATAGAAAGAGATGCTCAATATTGATGGAAATTATATGTTGTAATTTCTAGTTTTGCTGCATTAGAAAAAAAATCTAATAAAATAAAGTCTAATTCCTAGCCCACCTAATTTTACAAATAAGTTTACTTTTTTCTTTACTACCTATTTTATTATAAGCCCATATATGCGATCATTTACTGTGGCTGAAGAAAATTATGAAAAAAATATCTGACATCTTTGGCTTAAGCAAAGCCCCCTTTACCACACAATAGTCTATTGCCTATTATGTTGAAGGAGACAAAATCAATATGGATTTTTTTAATCACATATTCAACACTCAAATTTATTTTTATTCTGTATCGATTTTTGGTACATTTCATATTTTTTTTATTTACTCCACTGACAACCCGTGATTTGACAAATCAATGGTTTAAATTTGCATTTTGTAAATCATAATTATCTCTAAATAAATTAGCATTATATTAAAACAGTAAAAATATGTTGGGAGATGTAAAGAAAATAATATATTAAATGAATAATTTTTAAACATAATAAAAATCAATCTATTGTCAATCTTATTCGCATTAAATGTCCGCTTTGAGAGATTGCCCCACTTTATAGGCAGTCAGTCAGTGATTATAGTGATTGATGACATACTTAAATTCAATGGCAAGATCTTTAATTTTTTCGTTACTAATTTTACGACCTGCCTAAAACGATTATATGTATATTTTTTAAGAATGATTATTTATTTTCTCCGATATTCCAACTGGGAAAATAAAAATTCTAAGAAAATTACTTACGTGCGAAGACGCTTAATATTTACTGCCCGTCCTTCATCCGATTCTTAGAAATATACAAGCGTTTTATCGTGTCATAAAAGATTATTTTTATATTAAACGCTATGAAATTTGTGTCAATCAATTCGTTTGTTTTGAATGAGATTAACACAAATTCAATAAGGCAGCAATAAAATTATATTTATTTTAATAATAAAACTTATTGAGAATAACTATTATCATTTGATATAATATCACTCAAATATCAATGCATTCTTTCGAGATTTTCTTTATATCATCACAATGCTTTTGTGAATGACATTAAAATGTGTTTCAAACATGTTCCACCCAGCGAGCTTTCGCCAATGACGTCAATATAATGTTTTGACATATTTTTATATAACATTGTGTCGTTTCCAATAAAAATATTATATTACATCATAATGGAAAACTTCATTCATTCTTTTTACCTAGATGTTCGATAATTAGTTTTGAATACGATATTCATTGTACATCCGAACAACCTCACATATTAAATTAAGTTGGAAAAGCGAAAACTTGATGTCACCATAAACGCATCCAAGGTGAATATTCTGGCACTGTTGCAAATATAGTTAAATGCATTTTTGGCATTGAGGTGTCATTCGCTTTTGAGCTTTGGAAAATTTTCCATAAATCATACACGTTTCAGAAACAAAAGACTTCATAGTAGTCACGGTCTCTTGTGTTTGCTTCCATTTGCAATTTTGCTCATAAAATCGCAGTTAAATTTCAATATGTTTTCAATACATTTAATCACAAAGTGTTAGTTAATAGAATAATATATATCATTATTCTGAAAATTGCATTGTATCATATATGTTATTTATATAAATCTACATAAAATATTTCTTGTAAGATAAAGTTGAGTATAAGTATAAATTAAACCATATAGGAACCAATTTAATATTAAGAAACACTTGATTATTTGTTTTTATAACTTACAAAAAATATAAACATACATATTACTATATTAATTTTATATAATATATTCTCCCTTGATAGCACTAACGTTTTTTCCTTCAATTTTAATATGCCATTTGAATTAAAAATATTTTAATTTTCATTAATAATAAACAACAAAACCTGTTTTCACTTCTTCCTTATTCTTATTTTTTTTGTCGGATAAAAGTACTTAATAAATAATTACATTCATATTCCATAAATTTATCCCAAGTAATTTTTGCTGTATCACTCATCATCCTGTATAAAGAATATGATTTCTCTATTGAATATTGAGAAATCATATTCTTAAATACAATATGATTTCTGAATATTGAGTTTTTTCTCACGAATTACTTTTTTTTTTCGTGGCAGCTTATCATAATAGAACTGTTCCGTTTTTTGGCCATATTTAACAATGTTGTAATAAATAATTTCTTTACAATCCCGACATACAGACAAGAGGAACTTTTGGAATATTAGATTTAGTTTCAGTGTTACCAGGGGTACCTGCCCTTTAGATTGTCTCTGATTTACGACATTGGTTCGAATACATTACTCAATACTTATGCCTTATCACAAGATGTCGAATAAATGTTGAATTTTCCTCTAATTTTATTAATTCTTGACACATTCGAACTCGTACAAATATTCTTTCATCGCTTACATGATGCGGTATCCACACATCCTGTTTATGAATCTTGCCAATTATTTTTAAATGTTTTTGCACTCTCAACCAAAAATATATATAAGATAGATTTAGTCGAATTTGCTTCAACTATAATCCGTAACAACTCATTTTCCACTTTAATACCCTCTCACTTTTAAGTATATTTTTTTAGGATACGCTATATATAAATATTATATCAAAGCGATTTTATGATTTTTCAAATATACTTAAAAGTGATGTGTGGTTTAATAATTAGTTGTAGTTTATACATAAAATCAAACATGTACTTGATTATTTTTTTGCACAGGCTATATATTCCAGAAACTGGTTTAAAGAATTGGAGTGAAAATATAAATATTGAAGCTGTGTAAGATCTATTGTTTATATTTTTAAATGATTATTTGCTAATAACTATTAAATCATTTGCTTACTAAGGGTTTGTGAAAATAATTTAACTAAAAATTGCAATTTTGAATAATTTTCCGATAGTAATTTAGAGTATAGCTTCGACGCCGTCTAGGAATTCACATATCTCGGCTCACGTATCACAAAAAAATATAAAACCAATTTAAAAGTACGAAGAAGAACCATACTGGCAAACCAGTGCTACTTTGGACTTGCATCTACGGTCGAGATTCCTCTAAAAAAAAACCAGTCAAGTTTTACAAAACCCTCAACAGACCCGTCCTAACATACGAATCTGAATGTTGGGCTTTGACAAAACAAGATGAGCTACAAGTTTATATCCTAGAGAGGATAATTCTGAGATGAATATTTTAAGCCGTATTCGACGACGGGGTATGGTGTATCCGAAGCGACGAGGAGCTGTACCGACTATACAAGGATATACCGATCATAGCTCTCATCAGAGTGGCCAGACTCCAGTGGTCAAACCGGGAAATGGAGCGACGTAGTGGAAGACCGGATAAAATGGAGAAAGACGTGTTTGAATATGTTGTGTGTCGTGAAAAGTCTCCAATCTTCGTTTTGCGTAGAATTTTTTTTTTTCGTGTACCTTTAATATTGACTGAGACGTGTTCTTCGGAAGAACATTTGCGTAGCTGTATGCTGTTTCAGTTTCACGCCAAAAAAATGCAACGGAGGCAACAAATAATATTTGCGATGTTTATGGAGACGCTTTAAACATCAGGAAATGTCAAAGATGGTTCAAAAAATTTAAATCAGGCAATGTTAATTTGAAAAATGAGCCTAAAGTGGACGTTTCCGCGAAGTGTTAATTATATAAATATAATTAATTATTGACTATTTATTATATGCAGCAAAATAATATTTTAAAAAAATCCTAGTGATAAGTTTCAATTTGTTTAAAATAATTAATTATATAGAAATCTTTTAAGGCTAATTCTATGCCTTTTATAGTTCAAGATTACCCCAATGATGATGGTATTACTATTATATTAAATTTTCAATATGTTATATAATATATTTTTAATATTTCTGTATACTGATTTTTCAAATACTGACATTTCAGTCAGTGACAGATTGGTCATCTTTATTAAAATTAATGTTTTTTTTATGAAATCTATTATTGGATTTAAATCGCTACATTTTCATCCATTATCTGTCATCCTTGTTCAGTGATTATGATAAACGAGCACCTCGCGAGCGAACCTGCGGATACGTGCCCGTCTCAGGGTCGCGATTCCCCATCCGGACGCCTTGAGTCTTCACTCGAAGCCCATCAATCTTCGCACCTGTGGACCGAAGCACAATATACACCGACTCGGCGTATAATTCCCATCCAACATTTTGGACGTCGTGCTTAAATATAGCGAGATCAAAGGGATCCGAGTGCGTGCTTATCATTCGATTAGCGACATGTCCCAGCGACTCTCGCAGAATTGGGTCAAGAGTATCAAAATATCGGTTTCGCTTATGCCGACTTCTGCATGCAGACCCTCGTTTGCTGGCCTTTCTCGTGAGCTTTGCCAGTCGTGTATGCAATTGTTGATTCAGCGATCACTTGGGTTTACGAGCCGGCGGTCACTTTATGGCCAAGTAATGAGCTCTGCGAAGCTGCGACCACAACGGCGCTAAACACTGTTAAATGTGATTGTAGGTCAAAATAATAAAAAAAAACCGGTGGCATATGTATACAGTGAATCGATTTCCAATATCTAATATCATCGGGGATAATATTAGATATGGATAAATTGAGCTATTCGTACTAATGATTCGATTCGATGATTTGAAATTGGGTTAAAGATGTTTTTCTATTTCGAACTCATGATTCAATTATACATTTTTTTTATTACGAAAAAATATGTCTTCATGTTTAACCCTGCATAATTTATTTTATTATAATTAAGCCAATAACGATAGTTATAAATATTTATTCTAGTTTAAGTAAAAAGTATATTCATATTAAAACATAAATTGATGATTTTAGATTGCTATTATAACTTATTTTTGTTCTCCTTATATAAGTACATTTTATTAATATGTTGTGTTATATTATGTAATTCATCAAACTAAAACAGATGAAGAGCCAAATACACTCGTAAACCATGATCCATATCTGATTTGTGTAATACAAAACCGGAAAAGGTCTTAAATTTATGAATTCGTTTGCAATTTATTTTGGAGATAACTATTAAATAATGATTTAATTAAATATTTATATCAAGCATTTATTTTTTACTTGGTTATAATAAAAGATTTCTTTAATCAAAGCTTTTATTTAATTATTGCTAATCAAGTTTAGATATTTAGAGCATGATTTTTCCTTAGATCGTCAATTGTTACGCTTAACAAGGATTTAATAGTGAGAATTAATATCAGATTGTTGAAAATTAACGATTATTAAAAATAGAATATAAAAATTAATTGTTAAGGCCTTAAACTATACATATTTTGAACTCTTTTTAAATTAGAAACTTGTTAAAATTGTTTTTAATCTAATAAATATTAATATTATATAATTCATATAGGTATATAAAATAAATGATAACTGTTATTATAATTTAAATTTATAGTATTATTGCCCTTATTATATATTTATTCAATTAAAAATCAATAGGCTGTAAATTATAAAAGAATAATTGTTTACAGCCATTTTTTAGTATTTACATAAAAATTTCTTAACCTTTTTATCTTCATGTATTCTTAAGTTCTCTTATACAATAACATAAAAAAAAAAAATTATACCATTGCTAATAAAAGCAAATATATGTGTACTTAAATTTAGAACTTATCTTTAGTGTGTCAATATTTTTTTGATAATTATCGAATTTTGAACTCATATTCCATTTATACCATTTTTATCTCTGTTTAATTTTGACACATAATAATAATCCATTCTCAGAGAGATTAGGAAAACAAATTAAGAGACTTCAACAGCCAACAAAAAAATATTTGTTTTTTTTTAATAATAGAATAATATATATTTAATATATAATGTTAAAGGATTAGCAAATATTTATATATCTACACACAAAAGATAGGTTTTACTAGATTAGTGTGTTAAACAAAACCATGTAAAGCGAGACTAATATATGTATATATATATTGAAAACAGAGGCAATATTTTTTTTAATTCATGAAAAAAAGTAACAAAATGCGATCCATATCTGGATCATTATTTAGGAAATCCATTCCTATATTTTCTGTTATTTACATACTATATTGTTTTCACTAATCGTTGAGATTGGACCAGTCCTTTCGCTAACGCTTTCAATATCAGGAAGAATTGATGTAGCCATATCAATAAATTCTTTATAATTTAACTCATATTCCTCTAGTAATTCATCAATTTCATTGTAAATTAATCTCTCACCTCCTACCGAACGATTGATATTAATGATTCCCAAGGTTTTAGATTAGCTTGATTCAATATTATTATTAACCTTTTCCCCTCCGCGAGACAGGCCTATTAGCCCAAAAGATATTAGCAAACAACTTTAACCAGGTTTTTTTTTATTTAATTTAAAAAAACTCAAACTCTATAGATGCTTCTTATTCATTTTTCAATTAATCTCTCTTTAAATAAATTTGTAAAAAAATATAATGAGAGTAACTCATAGATTCGCCTAAAAATAGACTAAGTGGAAAGAGTATTGATATCATTGTGTTTAGGATAGAATGCTACTGTTTAAACTTAATGACTTATTTTCTTGAATCAGCTATTTTTCATATAATTTTACAGATGTGTTTATTTTTTGTTGTTACAACGAAAAAAAACACTTCTTACTTCGTTTTCTGGATTTTTTAATAAATTTAGGGCCCACACGTGCAGCGCCAATTACCGGCAACATGTCGCAGCTTCCATATACTTTTCTGACATTGACAATCGTCACAATTAGGCAATCGCGAAAAGAATAAAACGCTTTCCGTATCGCAGGTCGAGCACCCAGCCGAAAGATTTATAATCTGTCTCGGGATTCCGAGAAATTCGCCGGTCACATTTATATATTCCGCACTGTACAACCGCCTGCTTCTGAACTTCTTTTTATGTCTGCCACCGCTAAAATGAAGATGTCTACTTGAAACGTGATTTTGTTTGCATCGCGTCAGTAGAAATGTGGCTAATTGATGCTTTTACCGGAAATCTGTAAGCGAGATCTCAATTTTTGCGAATCTTCAAAACGATCAATCTCTTGCCCAAAATCAACATTGATTCATATTTTTACGCGTAAATTTTGAAATATATATACTGTCGCCATATCTCAAGGTCTGAAAATTATCTCAGTTATTTAAAATTCAGTTCATCGTAAATATCTTCTTTCCGCAACTGATCATTAAAGTATGCGTGCTCTTCTCCGAACGATTATTATTTCTACCGAAAACGATATAGATCTCATGAGATCCGCATCATTTTAATTTTTTTTATAAATATATTTTCACTTAATTAGATATTTTAATAAGTCCTAGGTCAGGGGACTTGATCGTTCCAATGCTCTTTAGCAGATTCGTGACGCACGCGTAATCATCATCATGCCAAATATTATGTTGGCATCATGCTTAACCTTTACTGAATCAGTTTCATTTCATGATGAGAGGGGATCAATGGATGTATTATGTTTTAGAGAGAAAAAAACGTATTAGATTTTCAAATTCGTTCAAGGCGATATAAATCCGTTCGTGTGAATGATGGTCAATATAATAATTAATTTTATAAAAAAAATATGATTTTACAATTATGAAATTCTAATTATTTATTTACTTTTATTGTATAATAAATCAACAGTGATCACGTATGTGAGCCGAGCATGTAAAAATGCATTAAAGCTCCATTACGATTCCGAGTACTGGGACAATAAATTTGGCGCGAATTAAACTTTCGCGTCAAACAATAAAGTCCGACACGATGAAATAGGGGAGCGTTTATATTCGTCACGTCTCCTTTCTAATGTCATCAGTGACGCGTGACATTTAAGTCCATCTTCTGCGAGCACATCCGGGCTGGTCCTCCGCTTACTTGGAAGGTGGGACGTCTCATCATCAGGTTCTCATTAAATAGACCATCAGACTGATTTATATACAGGGAGGACGTATTTCCGAGAAACTCGGAAAAAGCTCTCCGAGTGTCTAAGTATGTGTATGTGCAACGTTTCCACAGAGATGATGATGCTCGATTTCGTCTCGGCTCTGTAAATTATGTGGCGCAGACTGGTCTCCGAGAAATTCAATTAGTAGTATCAATCGAGCGTCTTAGATGTCAAATCCGCTCTAAGTTTCTGAGAATGGTACTATAACTATCTAAATACTCATCTCTAGATATGACCCGAGCGTGGTTAATTGGCCGGACATTCGGAATAAAGTGGATCTATTCTCTTTGTAATTGCGCGAACAACGATGATTATATTTTCTTGTGGAAGTCAGCCAAAATCTAACGAGGACATTAACAATATGAATACACAGAGATATTAATCATATATTTTTATATATTTTATAATTTTCAATTATTCGTCGCATTGGTGCATTGTCCGGTTTATTGCAGTGTAATGCACTTCATGTACAAATGACTCGAGCTTATTCCACACATGATTCGTTTCATCTTTTGCAACATGTTGCCTTTTGTAAGAACTGTAATTCTGTCACAATCCGAAGTTTTTATTTTCTCCATAATAAGCGTGAAAAATAAATACAAGAAATTCAGTTCGTTGCCCATTTGATGATCAAAAGAAAACGCGGAATTATGTTTTCCTTGATTTTTTCTACAAGCGTGTACTTCGGATAACATAAATTAAAATTTAATTGTATTTTTACTTTAATTCAGCGTATTCATTAAATTAAAAATTAACAAAAATTAGATTATTGGAGATGAAAAGCTTGCGGTCATCATTTTTCAGTGATTTGATTATCACAAAAGATTTAGTTGAACTAGAACCATAGTTCAAAAAATTATATAAAAAATTAGACATTCGGTATCTCTTAGACCTTTGAAGCAAATAAAAAATTAAATTAACCTTACTAATCGCTGTTTTTAGACAAAGCAAACAATCTATTTTTTATATTGTTTTACCACAAAAACTAAGGAACCACTTTTCGTTGTAATAAAATAATAAGACATTCACTATAACCATATTAAGTGCATACATATTAATCAGTTTACTGCTATTAATCAGTTTACTGCTACTTACTACGAGATTAACAAAATGCACGAAAAATTGCAGCTCTGGTATTTACATTGGATGAAAACCAAGAACAACTAATTTTATTAAAAGCACCGTAGAAGCACCGTATACACTTAAGCACTTTATTTACACGGTTTTGAAATAACACGCTCCAATAAAAAATCAAAAACTATATTTTAATAAAATACATACATGTGCATCTTTAGTTTTTTTATTTGATTTTCATCATCCCTTTTTCATATGATTTTGAGAGAGAAAAGCATCTAACATTTCTCATTCTTATTTTCACACCGGTCAAAGATTTAATAAAAAAAACTTGGATTTCAACATTGACATGGCCAAGTTTTAGGTCTGATTTAAAAATTTTAAACCGCATTTAAAATTATGGCACATTATGAAAACAAAAGTCAACAGAGAAAAGCCTGCCAATTTAAAATCACTAATAACATCAATAACAAAGATCTAGTATGAAGAGATAATGTCAAAAACAATAAAGAACTTGGTGGGTTAATGCTGGCTCCCAAACAAACTGTTATAAAAAATAAAAAAGGGACTACAAAATATTTTCTTTCTATGATCTAAAATTACTAAAGCTGACACAGCTGCAAAACTTTGAGATATTCTAAGGATTTACCCAGAAAAATTACCTGTACATTTAAATGTTTATTTTCGCATTACATTTTATCTGATCTTGGCTACATAAAAACGCTTCCAAACCAATGGAATAATTAGGCAGCATGTGCGAAGGTTTTTTTACCTCTGATACGGCAATATTTGGTGAATTCACTTCAATAAAAATGTAAATTCTTATAAAATTATAATTAATGCCTCTCTCATAAAAAAAATACATAATTAAGACAAAAAATAATTACTTGGGATAGAAGTCGTATTTAAATGCAGCACTAATAAGCTTTATTATAAGTCAGGTATATTAGTCAGGCAATAGACAAAAATATGTTAATTCTGATTAATAATACTAACAACTAATGTTTGCTGAAACTGAAAAATCAAAATCTCAGTTATTTTTCTACCTAAATGTATGGCAATATCATGGATGACACATATTATTTTCATTGGTGACAATCCCATGCAAATAATCCCAATGACTCATTGTTTAGATTTATGACACTCTTCGTTCATCTAAAAAAATCTATGATAGCATTCTGTCTACCGTCTGACTTCAGTCTACTTTTGCGTGCTGATTCATACATTTGCCAACATTGATATGATATTAATGAAGCGCTAAATACTAGGATATACAAATCTTATGTGTATCAATAACGTGTTGCTGGCTCCGATGTATAATGCAGTGAACTCTAACGAGCTGATGATGTAATAATTATAAACCTATCGCTTTTCAAAGTCTTGTATTTAATTTGACCAATTTGTAACAATGCCAACGACATAAATGATAATTAATATTAAATATTAATTTGCAAATAATGGATCGTGAATTTGGCAGAATCTCATGTAATAAGTATTTAGACTCTCTATATATAGTGCATAGAAATCGTTAGACCATCTTGACGATGATTGCATTTATTTTCATTTAATATTTTCTGATTAATCCCATAGTATGTAATACATGAACATAATACGGATATGTAAATTGCTGAATTTTGACATGTATTAACGTCACGCGGTCTTCTCCACGTGTGTTTTTTTATTATATATATGAACTTGAGCCAAAATCCCATTAACAATGTCACATTATTTTAATTTATTTGTCGATATACACCGAATGATTCGATAAATTATACTCTAATGATATGCGTCCGTCCGCAAAACGTAAATCATCTGTATAACAACGGATATGAGACTATTTTAAAACTGTTTCATTATCGAAAGTGAAGTTTGTTTATGAGCTTTGAAAAGGATATGAAGCTTTCAGTCCTGTGCCGGGTCGGGTGGATGTCCGTAGATCCGAAATAGCCGGCGCAAATTTACCATATTGCAATAATAATGTGCGCAGTTTCCTAAAAAGAGAATCGCGAAGATTGCAATGGACGCTCAAATATTATTTTAGGTATAAATGTTTATTACAAATAATATTCGGTCTATTTGAATACAAAATTATAGATATATTTGTAAATAAAATATTTCGAAGGAGAAACTTACTATAAAATTAATTAAAATAATTATAGAATATAGAAAAAACTTATATTTCTAATAATGAATATGTATGCACAATTTAAGGTTAGAATTCAATAATTGTACATTAAAAAAACTAAGTCGTTTTTTAATATTAAAAAAATTGGCGGCGAGTAATTAATGTACTTATTTACGAATTTGTTGGATGAATTAATAAATTAAATATAAAATATTATTATCGCTAACAGTAAATTAATCGACCATATTATTTATATGTGAGCCGTATTATTATAATTAGTATAGTAGTGTAATTCCATTTATTTACATTGTGAGATATTTAAACGTTTACGTTTGCATAAAC
>JAGXCT010034819.1:0-28022 GCA_022495035.1 Philopotamus ludificatus
GGGACATATACAAGTCTGCCCCAAACAGAGTTTTACGCAGCAAACGAAAAGCGACTTTCTGTATACGGTAATACGGAATTTTTCTCTTTACCTCCACTACTTAGCCAAACAACAACACTCAAATACGATTCTGTTCGCATATTTCGGCAATTTTTTATTAAGAGTAGGGCTTTTATGAGTTTTTTTTTAAGGGCAGTGCCTCCTGTTGCCCGAGGATCACACAGGAAAAAAATCAGGGAGTAGGATTTAGAAGTTCTATAGCATCCATCATCGTATTCGCCAGACATTTTCAGATTATCATATTTTTAAACGTTTGGAGAGCTCACTTAGAAATAAAGTTTTTAATTAAGTAAGTTAAGGAGGTGAAAAAACACTTGAATTCATTTTTGACAAAAAACCTTAACAAATTTACAAGAGTGGAATAAAGAAAACAACCTAAACTGTGGAGAAAGATTATAGAGAACAATTGATGTTATCTTGCAGAGTAATATTTGTATTGTGATTGTTAAAACAAATTGTTATTACTTTTCGGTTTACCTTATATTAGATGTTAATTTTCCAAAGCAGAATCGCTTGAATAACAAAAGTATTTTAAACAATTTCTCATCAACCAGGATTGTATATTATATTTATGCTGTAAATAATCGCGAGATTTTATACAAAAGACTAGGAATTGAAATATTTTTTAGCCGTATTATTCAGCACAATGCTGAGAAGCAAATTTGCGTCTAATTTGTAGCGCGGACGCTATTATCCTTGCACTGAAGAATAAAATGAAAAAAAAGTAAATAATGAAGCGATTTTGCGATGAGTCACAAGACTCATTGTTACATAATTCGATGGTAATGAAATTTGCACGACATCTTAACCTGTTTTAATAAAAAAAAATCGCTCATTACACTCTTCTTTAGATACAGTTCAAATATTCAGTATTGAAAGTGATTTTCAATGAGCTACGCAGTTGATACCGAGCAATAAAAGATTTTTTTTCCATCGATCTTCGCTCACACTTCCGACAAATGATTCCTTTATAATGGCGATGCGATGAAAAAAATATTTAAACATTTTGTTTTCAATCTAATAGCAATTATTTCATTTACCATATTCAAAAAGGTTCACTTGTGAAAGAAGCCGAACGAACGCCTTATTAAAAACTAGTTTTTTTTTTCTATCGCTTATAATTTATGACTATAATATGAATTTGGCAATAATATAACTGTAATAGTTGCAATGAAATTCAACGGTCAGGGACACCGAACGCGACCGTCTAAAGGACGATCACCTCGATCGGCATCGCCATTGATTTATCGGTCGACGAGTTGGTCATCGAACGGGAAATAAAAAAATTGCTGGGACATTATGCAAAATTGATTTCTGATTTCTGACCGCTTCTTTTCACAGTCTGCGAATACCGCAGAGGAAATTGTGCGAGGGAGATTTGCAAGTTTCTGCAGGAATACCAGTTTAGTCGGTGTCGACGAGCAACATTGGCTTTTGCGTAAAAAATGACACGGAATTCTTGAGGTTTTCGATGATGACATCACCGATTCTATACAATTAATAGATATTCTTATCGAATTTTACATTTAAGAGTTTTTTTAGATGATTAATTCATCTAATAAATGCAATGTCAGTGACTAGAAATAAGTAGGGAAGTCACTAATGTAAATAAGTCTATATCAAACCTTTCACAATATAATCCTGATTACGCCTAAAGATTTCGTAGTAATTTCCCACCAGAAAAAATATTAGATCGAAGAGAAGATTAAAAAACAAAAAGAGAAAGAAAAAGAAAACTCGAACTTCCTTCCATCCGACCTCCGATGCATCATATCTTATACATAATTATAATATTAAATTTATAATAACTATAATTAAAACTCGAGTATTAAATGATTAGTTATTAAGTGATTCTCAGCACGATGTTATAAAAACAAAAAAAGCTAATGATCCGGTGAAGGAGAAAAGAATCATAGTCTCGAAACTCTGCAAACTACGCAGTCCAAGTCCAAAATAGGCACAGTGCTCACTTAAAGATTAAACCCCTTTAATTTATTTATTATTAATTAAAACCTTCAACTTTAGTATATATCAGATTTGTTTATAAGGATACGATATAAGGATTTGCTCAGTGATAAGATCTAATGCAAAAAAAAAATTAAATAGCCTAGCCGTGCCGATAGGGTAGGTCTATTTTGGACTTCTCCAATAACTCTTATAATATAAATCCTACATGTCAAAAACTTTTTAAATTTGTCTAAAAAGCCTAAAGAATAAATATAAATAATCAGTGTCCTTTTATTGTCCGCAATTGCGAAAAAAACAACAATATTCGCTTCGAATGAAAATGTACTAGTGACACGTGCTGCGAGAACTCTGAGACGGGGGCGTGTTCTCAGTCTGGGGCGGAACATCGCTGATTTTGCGCGTCACTTACGCGTCATATTGGTTAGTGGAAAAATCCAAAATATGTAGCATTTCATGAATAGCTATTTTTATTCTTCCAATAATGATTTTTTTAAAAAGATTCAAGATATTGATGAAGATTTCATAGAAAATACTGATGTGGAAGGAAGGGATTATTGGACAAAATTATGTTGGATTCGTACTCTTGAAAACCATTGACATTCAAAAAAAGAAACAAGGGCTCTATTGCTGTTGGAAAATCCTCCATCTTATGAATAAATACTGTTAAAAATATATTTTAATACGTGTTTTCCTACCAACACTACGCCGTTAATTCAACCGATGGACTAGGGAGTTAAATACAATTTTGAGGTATATTATTTTAATCACACATACCAACAAATTATCGATAAAATAGACAATCTATTGTCATCATGGATGCTAAGGTAGTATCGATCTTGCTGGTAAGAAGTAACTGATAAATCCATGAACTGAGTGTGGAAGAGGTTATGGCCGAGATATTTAAGAATTTCTAACAAGAAGTGCATATATTTGGCCAAATTGTCAACCTAATCGTAACATCAAGACAAAGAGATGTAGGAGAGCAGGATATTGAGGGCTTTCTAGTGAGAGCTTTATTTATGATGACCTTCACAAAGTGGTTGAACAAGGAAAACTTGAACATAAACGAAAGAATAAACTCAAAGAATTTGCTACAGTTTTCCTTAATACAAGTTTGGCAACGTTATCCGAAACTGTAGATTAAATAGTAGCGAAAGATCCAGACTTTGAAAGCAGTAGAATAGCTAAACGAGAGGGTTAGATACAATCTTTTGCTACCGACAATTGTCTAACGAGAGAAAAAAGCGGAAAATAAAGCTATCCGACTTCATCGTAAATAATCAATAATTTCAGAAGAGCCATATATTATTCATCATCATCATCATTTGCCAGCCACAAGGCTCTCACTTGCTGAGGGCATGGGCCTTATCAAACTCTCGCATGATAGTTGAGGCCAAAGAAACCTGAGTCTCACATGTGCCGTGAGGGCTCCCCTTTCGTATTCATACTGCGGGGACCCGAGCCGTCTTGGTATGCGGTTTTTTGTAAAGAGTTTTCCTCTCTTATGCATATTTATATAAAAACAACATTTCAACAAAGTTTACATATTTACTTTGTGTTAAAATTATCTCGTTTAACGCTGTTTTATATATTTTAAATATGAATAATCATCATGGAATTTTAACATTAATTTATTTATTATTTTGAATTTTAATCAACTAATTTATTTATTAGATATAAAAAGCTTGATGAGCACTGAAATAAATATATAAAAGCTAAATTTCTAAATGAACAATCTTGTTAGTTCATTAGTTAACATTGTGCATCATAAAATATGGCGCCTAATTAAATTAATTGCGTATTAAAATTGTTGTGAGATAATAGGTATTTGGCGGAATGCATTTTTTTCGCATTCATACTAGGAAAACGGACAGCAATTGAAATAAACCGATCAAGTTATTCCAGAATCTTCGTCCAAAGAAGTTGCTCGCGAGTAAAATAAGTATTTAATTAAGCGATAGAATCGTTGAACCCGACGTCGACATCAAAGGCGCGCTGCAAAATCCTGAACGCCAACAAATAACCGCGTCGACGGCGCACAGTTCCGATTACGCGGAATTATCAATCATCATAACCGAGATTGTGATCGACTATCCGATCCGTTAATTCGGTCATTAAACCAATAATAATAACAGCTACGGCCTGCACTATAAAAGCCTAACAATATGCCAACAGATCAATAATTTTAATAACTTTTTACCGTACGATCGAGATGATCAATCGAGAAATTGGGGCGAGCGTTAAAATCACAAATAATATATTTGAACGCAGACAGAGCCGAGTTGTAAACGAAGAATTTGCATTTAACGTTGCCGTGTTTGCATTCAATGTTGCGTTGGCAATTCAACCGAGACTGCACTAGTCCAGAATAAGTACAGTCGAGTGCATACATAGAACGATGCACAATGCAATATAAATCAGATTAGATTATCACAACATATTCTACAATTAAATATATATACAGTAAGTCCTCGACTTACTGTACTAAATAAACTGATTTATTGCATATGCAAGAAAATACATTCCAACAAGAAAAACATTTGCCAAGTTTTAAGGTCTCTAAAGATAAAATACGAGTGTAGTTTATATCCAGACACGGTGACGAAAGCATGTCTATAATTTTTTTTGCCTAGAACTATTGTTTATTAGTAATAAAATGGATATTATTGTTAAGGATAAAACGTCGAAACCAGAAACTGACGAAGGACATCGTATGCTACTTTTTTTCGATCAGAGCTTGAATACCAGCAAAGCGAATGAAGCTATTAAATAAATTGATGGTTTCTGCACACTTTAACCTAGCCGTGCCGATGGGTCTATTTGGGATCCCAAGTTTTTGATTGAATAAGGTAAAAAGGTCTATAGAACAAATATAAATAATCGTTTACCTCAACTCCTTAATTTCGAAATAAAATAAAAACAACAATATTCGTTTCTATTGGCACAGGGGCAATGTTTTTCTCACTCGCAACCGGTACGATATGCAAGGCGAGTGAAATCGTATTAGTGTAACGTGCGGCGAGAACTCTGAGACAGCGGCGTCCCTCAGTCTGCGGCGGGACATCGTCGAGTTCGCGCGTCATTTACGCGTCATATTGATTAGTAAAAAATCCAAAACATCTAGCATATCATAAATAACTATTTATATTCTTAGAATAATCCATTTAAATGCTTTGGGCTTATTTTACATTGTAAATAGACCCCCTTCGGACGACGCGGTTGGTTTCGAGCCGCCGTGACGGATCGGTTAAGGAAAAAACGTTTTAGAAATATAAGTGAAGTCTAAAACCACTTGAACGAGTATTACGAAACAAAATCGGAATTGAAAAACTAATTACATTCATAAAAAAAATCGCGATTTTTATAGGGTCCTCCTAATGTCACAGCAAAACCCCGAAAGTTATAAAATTATTTGTAAAACATCCTATAATTTGAAAATCTAACTGAAGAGGCATGGATGATGACGATGAAGGTATTTCCAAAGATTGGTTTCGTCATAACGTTTTTCAAGAGGTAAAAAAACATGGCACTACAGTAAAACGTAAACTACAGTAATACCCCGATAGCGCAGAAGTTGGGACCGCGTTATCGGAACAACCTTACGATTATCAGGACCATTGAAAGCACATACAAAATTTAGGGTTAGGAGATTTTGAAAAAAAGCAAATCTGCAAAACTAAGAACAATGTAAAAAAAAATATGAATCTTAGATTAATGAAATATTCGGTTGCCATTCGCCGATCGCCGACATAAAACATAGGCATCCGTGGCTTATTGTCTACATCAGGCGTGAATGATGAGAAATGTGCCGAGCACTCGCACACATGTGGATATAGATATGTGCGAGCGAGATCAACACACAGGCGCACCCAGCCAAACGGCATAGAGTTTACGGTCGAGCTATGCATGAATAGAATGCGCTCGCGTTATTAGAGTGAATTCCGCGATTTATTTTCAAATTCGCGCTATCGGAACACGCGCTATTGGGGGTATTACTGTATATACATTTAAAAAGTAAGGAGACAACGGAAAATCGTTGATAAAATTTTGTAAAAAGTACAAAATAACGTAAGGAATAAGCTCATTCCCAAATTTATTAATGATAGTAATACTCAAACTGAAGAAGTTGACGTAGTTATTAGAGATCTTCTAATCTAGAGGGAGAGAATTCCGTGATTTTAACGACGTATTGATGGAACTTTAGGGCGAAAGAATGGAAGATATTTTTTTCAGAAGAAGAGGATTTAAATGGACAACCAAAACAAATATAAACTTCAAAGATGGGTGGTTATTTAATATGACCAGGAATGGCTGAGTTGGCCTCGAGGAGTAAGACTTCAATTTTAAAAAGCAGCGAATGATGATATTGTGTGCTATACTATCATTTACAAAGAAAATAAGACTATAAGATAAATAACACTGGACCGGTACTTCAAACAGTTTGTACCAAAATATACGTATATATGTTGATACTTTTTTGTACGATATGTAGGCAGAATTCACCATGCCAACTACAGTACCATATATTTTAGTTATTTTCATATTTTCGTAAGTGAAAGTATGTGGATCCGTTTGACTTTCATCTATCCATTGAAACTAACAAATATTATTTGTAAGAAAAATAATATTTACTATATATATATATACGTTATATACAGTGGCGGTTCGTGGGTAGAATATTCGGGGGTGCTGCGGAAGATTAAAAATTAAAATAAGTGTATTGCAAAAGTGATTCAGTATGAATAGCGTGGGATTGCTCCTAGACGCAGCGCAACACAGCGCTTAGCGACGAGATCCCTCCCCTTACCCTGCTGTCGCCCCGCATCCATCCAATACATGACGCTGGTAGCGCTGATTAGGAGATAGCGCTCTTGCTCTACGTCGTGCGGCATAACATATAAATTTAATTTATATTTTCATATACAAAATATATAGCCAATAGACACATATATATATACACGCGTCCCTCGCTTAACACGATGTCAGTTTTGTTGGAAAAAAAAATTGTTTCGATTAAATCTTGCTTTGTAGACGTTAGACTTTGTAGGGACTTTGTAGAAATATAAGACGTAAATGTCCTAATAGAGGTAAGAGGATTGAAAGACTAACAACGAAATTGACTTTCAATTGTTTGAAGTACAGGAGTTAAACAAAGAAGAATTAATTGATATAATCCACAAGAGTTCCTCTCCTGAAATCAGAAGGATACCGAAAGCGACATACTGGAAGTTCTGGTCCAATTTCAACGATTACTGCTAAAACAATAAAATATGGATTGCAAATGGCAAGAAATATAGATATGCATTTCCTAAATAATGATCCAGATATGGATCGAGCTTTGAAATTTCAACGAGAAATTACACAATGCGTTGCAAGATATGAAGAGATTTACAAAGATGAACATAACAGAAAATGTAATCGAAAGTAGTTGTGATGATGACATTCAGCCAATAAAAAGAAGGAAAATCCCCATATTCATATCTTCTAGTAATAGTGACATTGAATAATATCTTTTATCTATGTTCATAATTAGAGATACGTGATTATCGCATTTTGCGATAAATGCGACATAGAAGCGATAAAAGCGATAAATGCGATATAATTGCGAATAGATGCGAGATTTTCCATATATCGATCTCTCGGTTATAACATAGGTGGTATTTTGCCCATATGTCCTGTAGAAAGTTACTTCTTGAAACAGACGAACACACCAAACTAGAATTAATAGATATTCTTAAGATGGTTTCATGTAGTTTATTAAACTCGAGCCGTTTTAAATATAAATGAAACGAATGTGTCTTATGAAACTTTAAATCATCTGTTCAACCCTGCAATGTAGCTAGAAGTAGATGTAATCTCTAAATTGATGAAACGATAATGGTAATAAGAAACTTACCTTGTTTACAATACACAACCACTCCAATGTTTAGAGGCTCTACATTTTAATAATTTATCGTGTAATATTAAAAGTGGGGTAAAAGTTGTTACTCTTCAACTTTTAATTGCAATAAAGATGAAACACAAAGAATTCGGCAATGCTGCCCTTCAATCAATTTGGTGTCCTGCAAATAGTGTTGACGCAGAACAGTTTTTTAGTACGTACAATTTAATTGTTAACGATCGACGTAATTAGACAAGTTCAATCATCAATAGAAACATGCCTGATGATAAACTTCTAATAAATTTTAACTTCATCATACAATTTTTTAATCGGTTTATTCCTTTGCATTTACTTAATTTCCAAATGTTTTTTATATCAATATATTGCATAATGTTTAAAAAATTATGTATAATTAGACTTTTTAACTCCAAATTCGTAATTAAGAAATAAACGCGAAATAGATGCTAAAATTTGTCATTTTAAACGCTATTTTTTTAAAAAAATAGATGCTAAAATACGTGTCTCTATTCATGATGTTTCAATAAATTTTTCAGTTCTATCTACCTATTTCTAAAATATAACCTATCCTCTCTTTTTCATACATGTGTTAGTCTCGCTTAACATGGTTTCGTTTAGCACGGTGATCTAGCAGAATCTATCTTCCGTATTAAGCGAGGGATGGGTGTATAAAAATATATTTTTTCTCAATTTGCTTGGGGGTGCTGCAGTGTATATGGACGAGCCGCCTCTGGTTATATATTATAATGTTAGTCTTATGGCCATATTATATATATTAATAGTTTTATCGATTTTAATATATAACTCACTAATGCAATTTACTGTGCATCATAAAGAATGGCAATTCTGCCGGATATGTAAAATTGCTTTATTGGCCAATTTACAAGATCTTGACTTTGTCGGGATTCAATGAATATGCGCCGAAGGTCGATAGTTTCTCAGGTTCTATGCAGATTTTACGAATTGGTCACCGAAAAATATTTCGCTAATCGCCTCGCAATCTGATTGTGTCGGACGAAAAATAAACGCATTCGTTCTGCGATCATTTTAATATTACATTTTGTGCATAAGGCCGAATAATTAAGTGTTTACGGCCAAAATTTTCATGGAATATTGAAAACTAATGCGAAACACTAATGCATATGCGGAAACGGCGTGTTTTGGACACATTTTCGGCCGTTTAAATACTTCAAAACATAATATAATAGTTTTATTCAATTCATAATGCATATTAGGATTTATGGTCGACTATCAGTTACGATGTCGAATAGATTGAAGAAAAACATAGATGATAGGCATGACCGACATAAATGAGAGTTGTATGAAAAATTAAGTGGCGTACGCAGCGGGGGGTCACGAGGTGCAATGTACTGTGTTGTATTGTATTATTTTTATTTAACAATTGATTATATTCCCATTAGTAATAATTGTAATTGGAGAGGATCATCATCATAAAATTATATCATTAATAATCTGATCGAGAATCGATTCGATTTACACGGTTAAATAATGGGATACACATTTTGTTTTAACGCGTTTTTTTATAACTTTAAATATACAAGGAGAAATAGCACGAAAAATTATTTTACTTTTATTTTAGATATGGCATTCTGAGGATAACAATTTGTACATCATTGCATTAAATTTTTTTTTTTAAATTTCCACAAAAACGAACTGAGCATGAATTATGACATAATATTTCAGAGGAAATTAAGAAACTATTTAGCATAATAAGTAATAATTGCACTATTTTTGAAACATACATTTTATTATTACAATTTTTGGAGTGCTCAGCATCAGACTATGGTAACCAAATAAATGTCAATCATAAAATTTGATTGCGTTTGTAAAATTATTACAATTTTATCATTTATATCCAAACCGTTGTGGTTTGGATATTTATTACGTTAGATCAGATTTCCAAATATCTTTTTGAACAATACCAAAAATATTGAAACCTGTTCTTTGCATTGTACTGTTGTGATTTATGTGGGATATCATTGTAAAAATATTGAAGATGCATTTTGATATTAAATTTAGGATGACTTTGAAAAGGTTGTTATAAATATCATATATCCAATTTTGGAAAAGAAATTTATTACCAATTTGAATTCAAAACGCATACTATGCATATACATAAATTGATTATACAGGCGGACCTCAGCTTTCGCATAATTCGCTATTTCGCACATGAAAAATCGCTTTTTTTTCAAAAATTGTTTCCAAAAGGCACGGCATAGTGATGAATAAAATTGAGAAATCTTTGTGTTATTGGATAAGTAATCAAAATCAAGAAAATATTCCTTTGAGTACTTCAATGATTCAAGCTAAGGCTCCTAGTTTGCATACAGATTGGAAAGCTAGACTAAACGAAGATTCACAGAAGAAGAACACAGTATTTCATGCAAGTAACGGCTGGTTTTCAAATTTTAAAACAAGGTATTCTTATCAAAGGACGAATCAGTCGCCCCTGGTCATATACCTTCTAAACTTAACAGTGAAGATGTTAATGAGATGATTGAATCTCATTCTGAACCTTGACTAATGAATTTCTAATGGACCGACAAGAGACCGAAAATAGTATACAAATTGAAAGTGAAGAAGAAGAACTAGAAGATATCATCAAGACGTTAACAATAAAAAACATGAACGATGCTTTTACGCAGCTCGAGCCATTTTCGAATATTATGGAAGAATTTGATCCCAATGTAGAACGCATATCTCAAGTGCGTAGGGTGATTCATAATAGTACTGCATGTTACAGAACTCTCTATGAAGAAAAGAAAAAAAGTAGTAAAATATAACTAACCCTTGACAAGTTTATTAAGGGGAATATCATTTTTATTTAATATGTACTTAGTTTGTAAATATTAGTATATGTACGTAGTTAAGTACAATTTTTGGTTGTTTTTTTACATCCCTCTACTTTCGAACATTTAACTTTCGCACACATTTTCAGGAAACAATCATGTCCGAAAGTCGAGGTCCGCCTGTATATCGATTGCGAATAGATTTTACATACATTGCGGTTTTATGTAGAACATATGTAGATATTTAGTATAAAAAATGATTAATAATATACCCGATTTTGCATGAATTGGAAATAACATGGTTGAGGAAAATAGAACGTTAAAATTTCTTTTAAATATTTTTTTATGACGCTTTAAAAAATAACAAAAAATCGCATTGACCAGAATATTTAAAGCCCAAGAATGCTGTATCCATAAATACGACGGGATTATATACATTCTAATAACTATGACGCACACGATTGACTGAGAAGGCTTTAAAGAATTAATAACTAAAATATTACAGAATTAACACGACAGTAAAACAGAATACAGCACAAGATGTGAATTTGATTAAAGATTCGAAGGGAGACAATTTATTATAAATTTTCAGATGAGTTAGATTTAATTTGAGCCTAAAGCCTAAAAAAATATTACTACTTTGTATGTAACTTAAAAGAGATAAATTCGAATGCTTCTTGAGTTCAAATTTTTCATATTTGAGAGTAATTAACGCATCATCCGTGCAAAAAAAATTGGGCATACCTCGATTTACGCTGTAGATAGGTTCCGCGAAAATTCGCGTAATTTCAAGCACAGAACATATATAAAAATGGGAGATAGGTTATATAAAATTAAAATTAGTCTTATTGAACGAGAAAAAGGATCAAACCATATAGATGCTTTTAAATAATTTTCCAAAAAATATCCAGTAAATAAAAAATATTGAGACTAGCTCATAGATTCGACTAAAAATGGAGTGGAAGGGGTTAAAGTTGGCGGTTTAATTTCGTTGAATGCGTTCTAGACTTACGACAGGGTTACGTTTCGCCTCGTTCGTCGGAAGTCGAAATGGACGTGAGTCGAAAACCATACAAAAAAATAGAAATATTAGACCAGTGGTTCTTAGCCTGGGTTCGATCAAACCCCAGGGGTTCGGTGAGTCAGTCTCCCGGGTTCGGCGGTGCCAAAACAACACACCCGACTTATTGTACGATATTATGAAAAATGATAATTTTTCCAATTAAGGATTCGGTGAACGCGCATATGAAACTGGTGGGGTTCAGTACCTTTACAAGGTTAAGAACCACTGTACTAGACATTGTAGGTATGTAGTTTGTTAATTGTTTTTAATTCTGACATAAGAAAATAATTTATATATTAAATATAATAATTACACATAATATATTTATAATAATTATTTTAGAGTATTTTCATCATTTGTGCTATTTATATCCATTGTCGACCCTTGCGGTTTTTCAACGATTGCATTGTGATGAGGTATGTTTTCGTTATATAAACATACGCAGTAAGTTTGTATAGTTTTTTTTTTTCATAAATTTTATGATAATAGTAAAATGCTTCCTAAATTCAGAATGTCCATATTTTAATTTTTTTAATTCCATCACTAATTTGGGCAAAAACTGCAGCCATGTCTTTAAGCGTAAATTTTTTTGGTAGTTCCTCGAGTTTATCTAGTTATTTCAAGTCCTTTAATTTTTTTCTGTAACTCGTTAATTTTGCAATATCAATCAAACCTTGGTTTGTAAGTTTTTCTATATATTATTTCAAGATCCAAAATTTGAATTACGCGTCAATATTCAGATAAAGATGTTTAGATAACTGTACAATAATTCATTATCTCAACGTTTTAACCTTTTCCACTCAGTTGGTCTTAAGGATTTTTTTGCAAAAAAATTGAACCACGTTTTTATTCTATTTATTTATAAAAAATGTATTTTAAAAAAAGGATATTAGATCAAATCATATAGACGCTTTTTATTCATTTTACCGATGATTTTTTTTATTATATATTCGTAAAATACAATTAATTTCCACTCTGAAAAATATTCAGAGTGGAAAAGGTCAAGTGTTTGTTTTATATATATATATATGCCGTTCATACATGACTTCGTTACTTTCGATCGTCCTGAGATTTATTGCACGATAGATGATATATTTTTTCCTAAGCTTTTTGACGAATATTTGATAAAAAAAACATTTTTTTTTCTCATAGTCGTAATTGCGAATGATGTGTATATATTATTTAGTATTTAACCCTTTCCACTCTGTCCACTTTAAGTCGAATATATGAGTTAATATTAATATATTCTTTTTGCGAAATTTATTAAAAGAGATATTTATCGTGAAAATTAAAAAAAACTTAGTTTGAGTCGTTCGCTGAAAATCTTTAGGGCCAATACGTCTGGCCCACGGAGCGGAAAAGATTAGAAAAAATGATTTCGCTGATAAGGGCTGATTAATTGATAAGAGCGCGGGGCGAGCGATGATTTTTCTTGGCGGGAAATCGACGAGCGGGAGTGTGGGGGAGGGGCGGGAGGATCGAGACGAAGATGCGCAGGCGCAGGTTTGGGCAGGAGAGGCGGGAGAGGTGGGAGGGGCGGGTAGCGGCAACGCATATAAGCGGCGGCGCGGCCGCGGGCCTGTCTGCCGCGTTCGTCGTCTTCGCCTTCCACGTCGTTCCGTCGCCGTCGCCGTCGCCGCCTCCGCCTCCGCCACCATGCGCCCTCTCGTCGTCTCGCTGCTGCTGGCCACCCTGGCCGCCATCGCCGCCCCTGCCGCAGGTGACTTAGCTGCAACGAGCCACGTCCAAACGTCCGAAACATACTCAAAAATTAAAAAAATAAAATACGCACTTTGGACTTGGTTTGTTAGCAACGAAAAATTTAAATTTCGATTCAGTGATTCAAAACGAATCGGCACGAATTGTGAAAATTTTTGTGTGTGCCGCCCCCAGTGATGTCAAAATTGAGCTTCGACGAAATTCCTCGATATAAATCGCGGAGCATTATTGCGATATTTGTGAAAAATGAATACGATCCGTCGCCTCGATTGCTCAAACATCACCGCGCTCCGATAACTCGTTGCATCCGTAATCTTAGATTTCAGCGATTCGTATGAGAAAATTTTACGCGCATAATTTATAACGACGAGGAGACGACGAGAAAATGCATTATGCATTTCTCTAATCTTGGACAAAAAAAAAATAATAATTCTTCGATTTGGTATACGGACGGCTCGTGCGCCTCGCTTCCTCCGCGACCCCGACGGATGTGCGATCCGTCGGAATACGTAATTAGGACGTCTTCTTCCGTCCGCCTCGATCCTCTCCGAATACGAATGAACGCGACGCGAACGTGAGGATCGAATTTATCCGAAAGCTGCGATCCTCGAGTTCAAGTTCGAGGGTCGTTGCGCAATGCACTTTTCCGTCGCAATTTCTACATCGCGGTAATTGCGAGAGATCAAAATTTAATGACCGCGGATGGCGCAACCGCAGACCTACAGTCGGTTAACGATATAAAAAAAGATGTAATCGGATATATCGTAACCCCGGTCCTTCTTTGAGGTGCTGGGAGCGACAGGTGCTAACTCCGACCCGTCGTCGTCGACCCACAAAAAAAAAATTGACGGAGGCAAACGAGGATCATCCCCGTCGGGTGGTTTTGAACCGAAACCCTGCGATCGAATCATATATACATATTATTTTATCCGCATCTCGCTTATCGTTAATGTAATCCGCGCTCGTCGTCATTTTTTTCGTCGTTCATTCATATCGTTAGAGCCGAGGCGCGTTCCGAGAGACGCCGGCCGAATATTTATTAGCCGAACGACGAGGGTTAAGAGGTTCGATCGTTTTTTTTACGGTCATTATTATGATTGAATCGAACGCGGAGGTCTCTCCGATTTTTTATTCGGGCGTCGTTTTCGAAATTTAATAATCGAGAAGTCGATAAATACGCGAGCCGCTTGCGTTATCGAATCGCGCGCCCTTCCCTCGAATCCATAATGCGATTGAATAAATTTACCATTGTGCGGGTCTTTAAACAAAAAAAAATACTAGAAACGACCGGCGCCGATCGCCTTCGTTAGGATCGGATCGCGAAGACGCTTCCATATAAATCGGAAGATCTATCCGAGGAGTCGCGAACGGAGTTATGGGTCACGTTTTTGCCGCCGCGCCGGACAAACAGTCCGGCGGTCCTCGAGGACGAGGCGATCCTTCGAGACGAGCCGAAGGGCGGCCGAGATCGTATTTCTCGAATCTGTTTGTTTTCACTTAGCGGCGCAAAAAAAAAATTGTTTGCTTCGAATCGCTTTGTTCGAGATTGCGACGTTTATTTTAGGGATGACCCCCGAAAAATATTTACCTCCGACAAATATGCGTCGGATTTAAATCGGCGTAAATAAAATTGACGATTCTCATAATAAATTTTGGTGTCGCGGGTTTGTGTTCCGCACAAAATTAACAAGGACATATCACTAAAGGAAGATCAGGCGTGGGCTAAATTTCATCAACTGTTCGTAAGTAAGTAAGTACACGGTGTGATAAAACAATTTATATCCGAATTTCGTATGTATTCGAGGGCGTATTAATTTATAAATATATAATAATCAACGATACTAATAAAAAAATAAACAATTAAAAAAATGTGTATAAAACAATTGGAACTATAAAATAATTTATTTCTGTAAAGAAATTCATAGAGCGTAGAGTCTCACTTTTGTTTTTGTACCACGGCAATAGATTTTAGAGGACTTAATTAAACATAGACAAAAAAAATATGTAGATTTTCTCAAAAAGAATAGTTTTATCATTAGAGCCTATTTAACTTCAAGGCTATTTATGTTTTCGATAGTCATTCATGTAAAATGATCTTAATTTTTTTCCATTGGAAATCCCTGATTGATGTATTCGAAGTTTTCAATTGTATGACTTTTATATAAACCCAGAAGCTCTCGCCCCTTATGAAGAAGTTGAAAAATGAATCTTCAACATTCTTCATTAGCAACACATTTTAAACGCTTCCAGACAGTTATTATTTGTTACAAATGACATAAATTTCTTCGAGCTTATAGAAAACTAGACGATGATTTTCATGAAGAGCGAAGGGCAACAAAAGTTTTCATTTAAATAATAAAATACCAGCTAATGATTAAATCATCTAACTTACAGAACTGATCCTGTTCTATTATTTAGGTTCAAGTATAAAAATCAAGAATAATTTATGAAGAAGTGTTTATATTTTTATTATTACAGAATATTTTTTAGTTTAAAAATTATTTAAAACCTATTTCTAGTCTTGAAACTTTAGGACCACACTAAGTACACATTTCAGAAACTTCCAGTCAGTTGTTGCTTTATTATAATGCTTTTTATTTAGAATTATAACGCTCAATAAAGGGTTAGAAGTGATTGACAGACGTACACACATATAACAATTATATAATATAAGGTTTTATTCCTCAATATTAAATTTATTCCCTTTGGAGTTTTAAGCTCAACTTTGATATGATGTTTAGCTGTTTCAGTGATTTTGACGTTATTCCTCAAAGTTGTCAAAACGTGGTCCTTATATTTTTCGATGGGTGCAGCTATTAGACGTAACATGTAAAAAAAAATCCCGATCAATCGGTTCGATTTAACCTTAGTAAATAACTGAACTAGGGATATGTTCGAATTAAACATAATCCACTGTAAAATCAACCCTTCTATAACGTTTTCTGCTATAGAGCGGAGTATGCGGCAGTCCCTTCCATAGCGCTTTATAATAGATCTCCATTTTCTGCGAAATGCTAATATTTTTAGATCAAATCATATATTTCATATATATGTAATACATAACCACGCGAAATAAAGGTCAATGCTCTTTGGTTGACAACAAAATATAGTTAAAAACAAAGAAAAAAACAACCAGCACAATATTTTTATCAAAAAATATTAAGAGCTTGCGTGATGGATAGTGTCTCGGGTGAAGGGGTTCAGCGATCCCATCCTCTATGCAATAAAATTATTCCGACAAGAACTTGAATGTTCATCTTCGATGTAATATAATGCATATTTTATTCGTCATAATGCGATAAAATTAAAACATGCAGCAGTCGTTAATAAAAGCATAACAGATTGATTTATGATTATTCATAGATTTTATTACGAAACGGGTAGATAATAATAAAATCGCGCACACGCATAATAAATCTACATAAGATTAGGTTCACACAGCTCCGCGGTCGAATCCAACAGGAAGAAACGTAAACGAAGATAAACTGATCTACGGACAGCATCTAACATCCACGATAATGACGGGCATTACAAAGCAAACAAGAGTTATCTCGAGCCGGGGTACGGAGCACAGCGTCCACTTTAATTACGGTGTGTGACATGAATATTTACGGCGTTCCCATGATGAACTATAAAACGAAACGATTGATGCGAAACTTCTTTTGTGACGGCGGCCGCGAGATTTATGGCGGCCTCCGGCGGAGACGGCCGCGGAGGGCTGGCCGATGTTTGAACAGTTGCTTTGTCTCATCCTCCTCGACGCGAGCGGGATCCGGCCGCTCGCTCCTCTCCATTCGTCAATCTGTGGACACAATTGGACGACTGAGTCATCCGTCAGATCATCGCCATCGCGCGACGGTGACAAAACCGTTTTTTCGTCTCCGAAATCAATCGAGCGACGCGACGACAGTTAGGCAGTTTCATGCACCGGGCTCGATTGCACATTTCAAGCATATCTAAATATTGTCGCTCGACGGCACGTCCGATGACTTGTCGTTCGGATCACGTGTCACCGCTTCTTGAATTGGCCATCGGAAGAGGAAGCGGTGACAAACGCCATGATGTAAACCTGGACGATGCGGCCTCTTGGCATTCGTGTCAAGATTCCGAAAACGATCGCAGGACGCATCCATGCAAAAAATATTTAAAAAAAAAGCAATGATATCACACATCGCGAAGCTGAGTGGCAATATGGTGCATGAAGGTGATAATTACAAAATTGCGGCAATTACATACATTAAATGAGCAGAAAAACCGCGAAGGTCTAAGGATCTAAATATAGTATTACGTCGCAAAAATGTTTTTAGATATATATATTTGTATATATCCATTCGAACGTCTTAAAATCTGTATCAAATATATATATGTACGCGCATACTATAGCAATTACTGAGCGATATAATTTTATGGCAACGTAATGGTGCTGGATGATGCTGCATCATTAAGTTAGTGGAGAAGAATGTAAAAAGATGAATATTACACAAAAAAAAAGCGCGGCGGAATTAATTTTTTCCTCTCCCCCACATTACGCGGCTTCAAATTGTAAAACAATTTGCAGAGGTTCGCGAGTCGGAGCTTTCCGATGTCGATGCGATTCGCATTCATTAGACCGTATATTTCTGAAGTACCCTGTACTTCGCTCGAGCTTGAAGATGGCAAAGGCGCCAAGAGGAGGTTCACCCTTGCGACCTCACGTATTGACCTCGCCAGGGTCACGGTTATATCGCCTCAGAGCTTTTTTTTATATACAATCGACCGCGGATAAATCTAGCGCGATGTGTACGTACGTGCGACACGTAATACGTTCCGAGATGCAATAAAACGCATCGGATACGAGATAATAAATAACGAAAAAGGGGCATTACGATGCGGTTACCGTTCATACGTGTATATGCGTGGTCGGAACACATGTGTCGAACATTCACGAAACGACTTTCGTTTTCGTCCAGGTTTCTCGTTTGACCGCTCGTCGATGGTGCTATTGTTAGACCTTCTCCGCGGTCACTTGTATTTATAAACACTTTCGAACAAACTCCATCTCTCGAAACAAAGACATGACTGGGTCAGCGCGCCGGTCGCACCGCTCTCGGATGCGTTTAATTTAATGCTTATTCGCCGGGAACGCGCATCGCCTTAGTTATGGCCCGTGTCTTGTTGGTCGGAAAAACAAAGCATTTTACGACACGGCCATTGAAATAGCTCGCATTCGAAGCATTAGCATTACAACGCTGTCTCCATTGTTTGTTCCAGGACAAAGGATAACAACCATCCAGTTGGACGGCGTGCAGTATTTTGTATCGCGCATGAATCCCTACAGCCCTGAACTCAACTACTTCTTGGCCTATCAGTACTGCAGGTAAATTTGCACATATTGTTTATTATGTATTTTTTTGCCTCACGTTTATTGCAGGGCGACACTGACGACGGAGGAAAGCTGCTCTTGACATTGACCCCGATGCAACAATCGCCGCGCATATCAAAAGTGAGCACAGCTCAATTGTGTGAACGTCACGCTTTTCGCACACAAGATGTTGCGTAACGCAACCGCATTCAATGCTACGACGACGACAATGAGGGTTTTACTGTTAACAGAGTGGCAGCTGCGGTAACCGTTGGTTCTGCGTGGCGATTCAATTTGTCCGTGTGACTGTTGAACTTCCGTATTCTTCTTCTTCGCCTTCTGCGTTGTGCTGTGCGCGCGTCCATTGTTATTAGCGATCGCCAATCGTGGATACCGGTGTGCATTGAACCGGACGCAAATGGCGAGCCTGGAATGCGTCATTGGCCGGGCATTGGATTTTTGATTTGAAATTTGCCGTTTCATCGCATCAATGAAATGGTATTTCTTTGACTTCAAAGCTTTTGAGAGAGGCGTTGCGTGACGTCTTTCGCGTGGTTGAGCAGCTATTATCTGAAGAAAAGAAAATTGCGACGAGCTATGTTGCTGTCACTCAATTAACGCGATAAGTAGTCGCTCTGGTCATATCGCGATTGTGACAACGGAGCCGCACGACTGCACGTGCCTTTGTTAGCACAACGCGTTGGGACGCCTTCGAACGATTTATAGGTTTGCTCTGGGAACAGTTTCTAGCCGGGATCGACTCCGCTGACCTGGCATGCGTCCCGGTGACTCCGCGCTGGACCGCGTCCGCAGGCGCCGCTAATGAGTCACCGGCGCGCATGCTGCAGCGGTCCCCGTCGGAGGCTGTTGTCTGACGATGTCGTTGCATTGTTCGCAGGTCGTTGGGGCTGCAGCTGGCATCGTTCGAGACCAAGGAGAAGGCGGACTCCATCACGACGTACCTCACGAACGCCGGTGAGTGAAGAGGCACGAGGCGCGGCCGTTCACCCGCACCCGCCGCCATTATTACATCATTACTTCATTACATACCCGCACCGGCGCAAAAAGCGGCTTCAGGGCCGCTTGCATACATACTAGCAACTTTCCGCCGACTGCACCACATAACCCCTTTCATCCCGCTCCTACTTGCGTGCCATCGGCCCATGCTTCAATTTGCCTAGACTCCGGTGTGCACCTGCTCCGCTATTCCCTTAGGAAGCAAAAAAGACGTTTCGCTATTAGCCGCGCCGTCATATAATCCTTTGCTTATTGCAGCAGTCTGCATGTTATCAGCTTATATTTAGATTGCCTTGCCCGCGAGATAACGCAGAGTGTTTAACGAGTCGCGAGATAAGTCCGCTCGTAATTCATATCGAGCTTTTATTAAAGCGATCCCTCCCTTCGATGGTTGACGCTCTCTTCCGCGTCCTGATCTACCTCAACCGTGATTAGTCTACATCACAATTACTACGAGAGTCTTGTCCACTCACACTTGACAATTTAATTGATTATTATATTTGAATAGCGGTCGAGCGTGTTACCCATTTGATCGGATGAGCCGATAGCCGCGACGGGAGGTTGATAGACCCGTCCAGGCGGTCGTCATCCAGTCGCGAGCCTTGTCATATGCAATTCAAATTACGTCAATCGATTTATTATGCCATCGGACGTAACCCGATATGTTTAGTCGGAGTTCACCAGACTCGCGCGTAACACAAATTACGACCGATCGAGGGCATGCGTGAATTGCTTCATCAGCATCCATGCAGGATAGTTCACTTTGAAGTGTCCTCCGATGCGCGACGGTGGTTCGCTCTCCATTCAACGCCACATGTTTCTTAAATTCCTGTCTCGCCGCATTCACAGAGTGACTATGTACATAACTCTGCCAGAACTTGCCTCAATTCATGGCTAACAATTAACACTTTTTTCTATAGTATTACTGTGTGAATTTACAAAGAGCGTTCATTAAATTCCTACGCTTCTATTGAACACCCAATTGCGATTTAATTGGATAGATTCGACCCAAGATTTGATTATAATTAACATTTAAATAGCATGAAAACGGTAAAAATCGTAGTCGATAACTGTTTCCATGTACATACATACTTACATTGTTCTCATTGTTCGATCCCAAATACATTTTATAAACAATTATAACACACAATACAAATTTATTCGATCGACGTAAAATATTATATCGATGAAATGTGATTGTAGGATATCAACAATATGATTTCTGGACATCGGGCAACAATTTGGGAACCGACATGTTCTTATGGATGAGCACTGGATTGCCATTCAATGCAACGTTCAATTACATGAAGCGAGGAGGAGAGATGACGGTGCCCGGAACGCAACCGGTGCCCGCGTCACGACCGACCAGCATGGATCCGTTGGACGTGCCACAAGGAAGTACTGCACCCCAGAGAACGGCGAGACACGGGTAAATACACTCAATATAATCATCATCATCGCACCAAATACTAAATCTAACGATATCATATAATTTATAATAAATTTTAGAACGGAACACATTCTGAGCTATGGATGCGTAGCGTTGAAAGCACCGACATTCCACTGGGAACCCCAAGACTGCGGCGAAATCAAAGACTTTATTTGCGAACAAACCCGGTGTTACTACTACAATTACGGTTCTATTCCAGTGTCTTCGGCGCAGGGGTAAAGCATTTAACAGGTGAGATACAAGCGAAAGCTACCGATGACCAGCGGCAAGATTCTAAAGAGTCTAAAGAGTTTATATATGATATCTGTGTGGCTTCATGATACCATATGATATCAAGCAAGTGTATTAAGACCGATGTCAAACAATGTTCATTTAAAAAATAATCTCTGGCATGGAATCTCGCCTCTGATGATACTTAATACCTACCCACCAATATGTAAATGTATAAATTCTAGGTAACATTTAGATTGTATATTCTATAATTTCTGCTTTATTGAAAGCCGGTACTAACTGACTATACCTAACAAAATAAATATCGTATGTACATTAAATTAATTTAATGTGTATCAACCAAATTAATTTTAATTGGTGGATGGGAAAAATAGCTTTGCTTGGTATCTCATCATGAATTAGCCACAGTATAAGATTCTCTGCCATGTGAATAGTCTAACTAAATATTAAATTGCTTACGGTCCTCCTTTAGCTATCATTTAATATAATTCACTTCGTTAGATAATTGCACTGTATGTAAATAAAAATACAGACACTTTTGTACAATATGATTATTAATTAGTATAATATTCATTATTTTTAAATACAAATGGCCGAGAATCAAAATAATTTAGCTAACGATTGCATTAACACAATATTTAAATTTAAACAGGAAGCCTCTTTCTCTGACGACAACAACAACAGCACCACCATTAACAAGCTCATCCCCAACACCACCAAACTCAAAGCATCTACCTACACATTTTACACTCAATGATTTGATAGGAAAACTTAGACCCAGTTCTTTGGATGGTTTACAATCACCTCATTTAAAAGCAGCATCAGCTTTAGCGCACAAAGATTCACCGCAAATCGACGGCCACTATTCTGGTATAAGTCACCACGAAAGAAGCCAAGATCAGAGTCAGTCCAGCGAGAAAGAGGCAACACTGGTGCCAAGTACTTACGAAGGAGAGACAGAAGACACCGAAGATCATACACAGCAACCTAACGAGCCCAATAATTCTGTAGAAGAGGACGGGTCGGCCACCATGGGACCGTACAATCACAACGCCGACATCCAAATGGGAGATGATCCCAATGCCTATGTTGCCCCATCCAACAACAACGCAGGGGACGAATACATTTCAACAATAGAACCCGACATTGTCACAACATACAAATCAGACATGCTACAGAAAATCGTCGGTAAAGTGCTTGCTGCTCCATCCCAATAATGTGATTTTTAAATGTTAACTGTGAATATTATCATGGACTTTATAATTAAGGCTTACGTTATTTTTGTAAGTCACTTATATTATAATAAAGCGTCCAAAACGGGACCATTAGACTTAACTACAGAATTAGAATATATCCCAATAGATCCGAGATTGTGATGTAAGCGAGAAACTTCCTAAAATATATATTTCTAATATTAGTTACGTTAGATGAATGTGTAATTAGCCCATTTAAATAATCATGAATTGATATTAAAATATATTACGAATAGTATTATAACTCGTATCAATTGATCGGTATGTGAATGCGCTAAGAATATTAAAAACGTGTGTAAAATATATGAAATATTTTGTGATATATATACATTCCAGATATGTCGACAATTCAATTATGAAGATATTGGCAATTATAATCATTGATCAAAGCTGTTCGGATTGAATGGTAACTTGCCAAAATCTTACATCGGTTTACAGAGGGGAATATAATTTTGTTGTCGATGCATATTCGATTAATCAGATATAGAAATTAGACACGAGACATGGATACAGTAGTTTGTAGACATTAAACAGAACTGTGTAAAGATAATATGAATGTAAAGTTTAACCATGCCTTTAATTATAATTGACCATCCGTTTATATCGAAAAAATACAATAAATATACTATAAAAATTATAAAAACGCTTCTATAATTTACCATCATCCCAATATACATTCTGAAGATAATCAAATTTCTACATACCAGCCATTTATCACTCCTTCGATGTTCAGCATCGGAACAATTTTGAAAACGTAAGAAGATCTAAGATGTTCCGCCAACGGAGATTGTTCTAAGAGATATCGCAGAGTTCCCTCCATAACCCACGAAGCATTACTCTCACCAGGATGCACTCTCGATGATAAAAATATGATTTCCCTTTCCTATATATAAATTTTCATTAATTATTATAATATAAATTAAACTAATAAATAAATTTAATAAAATCGTTTATGTACCTGAATTGGATTATTAATAGTTTCTGGTGCCGTTATTGTTATCAGAGGGATCTCATTGCAATTGAGCGAATTACACAATGATTCAGTTCGAAAATATATATTCGGAGGAAGATTTTTAGACCATTTCCAAATTTTTGTCTAAAATTTTAATAAAAAAAAATAATCATAATATCCAAAAAAATAAATATTAAAATAGTTAAAAATAAAACTTACCATCATCTGAGAGTAAGTATACGGGAAATGATAAGCTAAATAACAGACATCATTCGAATGAGGAAAATCAATCGTGAACGTCACCGTGAGATAAGATTTTGAAGGAATTTTATTTTTTGAATACTGATAACTATTCCGATAATAGCATATGTCCGATCCAGCTCGTACCCAGCCTAAAATATTTCATATAAATACATAACGAGCGACATAATATTTTATTATATTATATTATATATCCATCATAGCCGCGGGCAAACCAGCGATCAGATAAGTCAATCCAAACAATTACCCACAATAAACGGTTTTATCCATGCCCCAATTTATATCGCTATTTAACTTGTATCATGTTAATTACTTTAGATATTTTGATTGCCTTCAAAACGATCGAAGACAGGGCGAAACCTCGTAATTTAAAGCGAGGTGTCATAAACCTTTTTTCTACGGCGAGAAACTATCCAATACAAATCGCCAGCGGCCACTCTCACTTGGCCATCCACTATAACTATTTAACTACAAATAACACAGGGATTCAGAATATCTATTTATTATCTCACAACCCCTACTGGGGGTGAGGGGGGGGGTGTTATAAACCTACCATACCATTACAATTGATAGTCAGCATCTTTGATAAACAATATTTTATATTATAGTCAATATAATCCTGCAAGTAATTTGGATAAATACTCAACAAAATAGTGCACCCCTGAAAAAATATGTGCTTGTATGTATACACATATCCTTATGTGCATAAATAAATATGGTCTTTAACGGATTTCTCACTACAGAGACAGTATATCCCGGGAAGAAAAACCCTAATCTGTTGACCAACAATTAGTCTAGTCTCGATACTTTCGCTCCTCTTCCTTCTTACTGAGGAGCCGTTTCCCATGATGAAAGGATTGCTATTGCGAGACAGGGCTAATAATCGCTTGCAATCGGCTACTTGAGACTCGTTTTGGGCAGATTTGCATATGTATGCCTTTGTATATCTATACAGGTATGTGTGTGTAGTCGCTCGCTACTTGTCACTCGTGACTCGTTATAAGCATATAACGCATTAGAGAAGAGAATAAACGAATACCGAGATAAACCCCTTCTTACTTGCCTGGACATA
The DNA here is from genome assembly GCA_022495035.1 of Philopotamus ludificatus. Classification (NCBI taxonomy): domain Eukaryota; kingdom Metazoa; phylum Arthropoda; class Insecta; order Trichoptera; family Philopotamidae; genus Philopotamus; species Philopotamus ludificatus. The sequence goes on from JAGXCT010034819.1 coordinate 25,097, forward strand.
GTCGAAAGGGTAAAATCCGATAGCAACATGGTAGAATATGTACGTCCAATGCCAGCAATGGCTATGAGAGGGAAACTCTTTACAAAAAGCCGCATACCAACACGGCTTGGGTCCCCGCGGTATTCACACGAAAGGGGAGCCCTCACTTCATGTGTGAGACTCGGGTTCCATTGGCCTCGACTGCCATTCGAGAGTTTGGTAAGGCCCATGCTCTCAGCGAGTGGGAGCCTTGTGGCTGGCAAATGAAGATGATGATGTTGTGGCTGGCAAATGATGACGATGATGATATTTATACATAGTAATATATTTACCAGGTCGTCCCAATGCTGCTTCTTTCACCGAGAACATTACAGGCTTCATGCCGAAATTAAATTGACTATCAGACTTTTCGCAATTAACAATATTAAATGTGTAAGAACAGCCGCCCGTCATATTGCTGACTTCGAAATAAAACCAGAGGTGGCGTTTATTCGAGTTGACGTCAGGCATTAAAATAAGATCGTATTCTTTAAATCCCGTCTAAAATTAGAATAATAAAATAATTAATAAACGTAACCTAATAATTAAACGACAAATAAATATATACGATTTACCTGTATTACTTTCCTCAAATTGCCAGATTCGAACCGAGATTCAAATTCTAGTTTTTTATGTTGATATTGTCTACACGACAATTTTTGGATGTCCGTATTATTTAAAATTCTAAAAATACGTGCAACTGTATATTTCATCGTATTAAAATATTATTAAACTAATCAAATATATTTATATAAAGGAAAGAACAAAATATAATTTTAATAAAATTACTTTTCCGATGATTTATTTAAAATATCTTCTGCACATAAACTGTCCATATCAAAAACGACATCGTTCATTGATAAATCAGGATTTATAGCACGTTCTATACATGTTATAAGTTTTTTCCTAACAAAATAAATTCGCAAAATAATTATTTATAATCAACGTGAGGAATTATAATAATATCTATTATTTACCTGCACGCTGTACGCTCTACTTCATTTAAATATTCAGGTTCACAGTACGCTTCACTACAATACAAACTAGGATAAGCTACTTTAACAAATGGAATGATACTTTTAACTTGTGATGCAATATGAATATATACATCGGAGACATTTGTTGTATTTATGTCTCGTAGAATCTTTAACGTACAAATAGAGTTTCCTGCAAACGTACAAATTTAAATTAAAATACTCAAAAAAATTAATTATGTTATAAAATCTTAGTATTAGATTACCAAGAACATCATCATTAATACAATGAGCTTCATTTTCAGAATTGTATATTAAAGAAGGAGACGAATTTGTAAGTAGGCCTTGCAATAATAGATCGGAATGTTCCATTTTATTAATATTATAATTAGACAATGACAAGTTAGAACTCAAATCGTCCAAGATAAATCCTTTAGATCCATTTTTAATGACTCGTAATTGCTTTTGAAGCCTACTAAATTCTCTGAAGAAACAGTTATATCTAAAAAATAAATTGAATAGGTATTTCATTGAAAAAACAATGATTATAATTAAATATAAAACCTTTTTAAATCCTCGATCCCTCGTAGTGATGATTGAAAAATATAATTAGTTTTACTCTGCAAACATTCATTTGAATCGGAGAAGTTATCCTTTATTAATCCTTCATTTAAACATTCCGAATCACTGCTGGCATCACTATTGTATTTTAAAAGCAAATCTTCTTCTTCTGCCTCGTTTTCTTCTTCAGAGCTGCTTCCCGCAAATTCATTTTTATAATCTGTATCATTTATTGATACGTCATCTAAAAAACAATACATAATTAAAGAAAACAGTTATTAATAATACAATTTTATATTAAACATACCCGAATATAAATTTGTCAAACTGAATACTGCGGGACTCGTCGACGGTATCGGTAAAACTTTATTATTAACGCATAGACAAACAATTGAGCAAATTTTAGCAACCAGACGATCATACACATCTTCATTCGGACACGATATACAAAATTTATGCAAAATCTGTACATGCTTTTTCAATGAAATCGTACGTCTTCCGGATTCTGTACACAGAAAGACATATATTAACGTTTTAAATTGAATATATATACGGGATGATATATGAATTGATTCTTACTTATCACAGATAAATGTTGAAGAGTTTGAAGTATATGTGTACATATTTTAATACGCATACGACCTTCGTATTTATCCCAATTTTCAAATATTCTAAATATAATGTGTATAATACCAGCTTTCACCAATTGAATGCAGCAATTTTCTATAACGTCATATTGTATTAAACGATTCGTTCGTATTTCTATATAAAATATAATAAATACTAACTATTTCTACTAAAATAATTGATTGTATCCAAGCATAATCTCATCCGTGCGCTAGCGGCGTATCCTAAAGAAATGATAACCTTTTCATAAGTCGAAATAACACCGTCTCGTATAAGAATTGCGGTTGTAATAGCTAAAACAAAATTAATTATAAATAAATCACTGTCGAATTAATACGTGATTGTAAATAATTTACGTACGATGTTTAGCGAGTTGCTTCATTAAATTCAATAACGGAAATAGAATTTTGTTATTCGTCATGTTTGTTTTCAATAGATAGTGCACTACTTTGACGGCACCGAGCATACGAGCTTTCAATGAAAACTTTGAATCTAAAAATTGATAATATTTATAATAAGACATAATAAAATTCTAGTTAAGCTATGTTATACATACCTTTTTGTGATACTTGACTCAATATCCACAATATATCATACAATAAAAAATCCATATTAGTATTGTTAGGCTCTTTGCGAGCGTGAACTTGTAATAGCGTCCGTATTAAAACTGAAGTTGAATTTTGATTTATCGATTGAACGATAGCCGCATTTCGAGCTGTACTATTCACTGTAATAAATTCATTTTA
>JAGXCT010034819.1:28982-39580 GCA_022495035.1 Philopotamus ludificatus
CAATCATAAAATATATTAGTGTAGTTTGGGTTAGTTTCCGTAAATAGTTACTATATTTACTTGTGCTCTTATGATGCATTTTACATTACCTTTTTTAACAGTTAAAACTTTTGATGTCGTAACAGATGCAAGTGAAATGATCTTTTTAGAAACATTTAACGCTTTCATGCCGACATCCCGCGTCTGCTCGTCGCAGAGATCAACCGAGCACTTCTTTCTGATGATTTTACATTGGGCTGTTGATTTATTAACATAATTGGATATGATAACCAACTGACAAGAATGTAAAAAGTAATAAAAATAAATGCAAACATAAAAGAATCACATATATAACGGAAATGGGAACGATATATAAGGGGAAGTGCGTTAAAATCTAATTCACCTTTTCCTGATTTTATGCATATGATGTCTCGTAGGATTCCGGCTAAATTATTAGACAGCGCTACATCACGAGATATCTGCAATAATAAACGATTATTAAGAATTGTTTTAATTGAATTAAATTATTAATAATATATGCATACCTCTAACAAAGAAATTAAAGCGATGATGTCTCCGTTGGTAGATTTCCATATTTTTTCCGTAGCATTTTGTCGAATGTTTACATCTGAAATTAAAATAAATTGTTTTTCAATTAACAATAGAAATGCATTGTTTGTAAATATTATGCAGTCGAGTATGATAGCTTAATTACCTATCAACAGTGTTAAATTGTAAATATTTTGGCAGTTGGCCCACAAATGAAATAACATAAAAAATTACTCAAGAGTTATTTAGAGAAATTCTGGCATAATTAAGATAATTTAAACAATAAAACTATTTGCAATAATGTATTCGTTTATATTATAAGCCAATTTTTGTATATAACTTTATGTAATGCGAGATTAGCTGAATAATTAAGTGAAAATAGTCCTTAAAAATGAGTTCAAAATTCTGAAGACACTGCCAAGTATCGTAGTTAAAAGCGAAAGTGATTTTAACGTTCAATAGCATAGTGTTAATGCATTATGTAAGTTAATAATCGTGTGATCTGCTATTATATTGGGCGCTCTGCCACCGTCACAAAATATTACACCTACATAAATCAGCATTTTCACATTAGGCAGGTTCAAAATAATATGAAACATACTGTGTTGTCGTCCTACATGATATTCGTACATGTTATATGAACACATTGACATGTTTACATATCAAAACTGATATTAATATATTTTTTTAACGCATGTTCCCAGTAAGACCTTGTCAAAAGATCATTTTTTATAAAAAAACAAACAATGATTTTTCATTCAATTATAAATAATTGATTAAAACTGAGCATGGTTTTAGATATTTCATTAAATAATATTGAAAATGAGAGTTTTATGTAGGCGAAAACAATTACATGTCTGACAAATAATCAATCAGCTTCATCTATTTTCATTTAAAGAAATGTTACACATTGCTATAATAATACAGGTGTTCGCACACATTTGCAAAAAAAAAATATTTATAATAAAAATAACTATTAAATGAATTATAAATAACTATCGCATAAAAAACGCATAAATGTTTTAGCGTTCACTCACAAATTGTTCTAATGGTACAAAATCAACAAATCATTAGAATACGTTTCAGAATTTCTTTTCGCCGAATTGAATGCGAATCGTTTGTCAATCGTCTAACTTGACAAGAAGATGCATTTAATTTCCGACATGTTATTTGGATTAGCATAACCTATTAATTTGCATACTATTACTTGATGACAGATTTTGATAGGTCAAGATTTATGTATTTATGCCAAAAACAGGGTCAAGTTGGAGGGCAACATTTTTTAAGTTGGGGAAACATAAATAGACTTCCACTATTAAATAGCTATTAGATGCAAAAATCAAACGATGACCCAATTCTATCATTGCACGATATAGACGATTATAAATCGCTAAGGATTTGACTAATATCGCGATTCTGCCATTAAGTACATGGATGCACTTGACCGCACGTGCAGACCTTGGATTCCACTGTTCCACCGCTTTGTTTTGATCGGGATAAGTGTGACAAGTTCATTGCCAATCTCTCTGCCAAGTGATCGATTGTCAATGCTGATGATGAGCCCAGCTGATGGGATCAATTCTTAAGCGTGTGGATGTGGGCCAGTCGTACTGACGCGGAGAGAGCACACCAAGCAATTGGCAATCTGCCCCGATTGTGGTGCCGTCTGCCACTTTATCTCAGATTTTTACAAGAATATCTCTAAATCAATTCTTTTCTAGCGTGCGCTAACAAGATGCAGATTTTATGTAAATACACAGAGAAATACAAGCGATTGAGGACCGCAATCGAATACATGAGACTTGCAATTATTTATGACCAATGATTAAACTTGCATGCCAATTTAATTACAATAAATCAATTAGATAAAATAATTAAAATAAGGTTTCCTATGCCACAAATCTTGTATAATTGCATATCGAAAATTCTCTTCGTACTATTATAGACATGCGACATTGAAAAATAAATAATAGTACGCATATTTAGAAGAAATTACATTTATTTGATATTCGAGAAGCTGTAAATAAAAGATGTAAATCAATCAAAAAAGATATATTTGATAAAAAAATAAATGGATGTTAAAAGTAATTTATTGTTTAAATTGACGAAAAGGTATACTAAATATAATTTAGTTAAAATATAATTTACACAAACATTTACGACATTATCATATCAACCGAATGGGAAAATTTCCAAGAAACGTTAGTAGGGGTTTTAGGTAGATAAATATTGGTTTAAGATACACACATATGAAATTCTCAAACTGAAAAAACATTTTTTTTTATTAACACTCAAGCACCGCTGTTTTCGGGCGAAACCTAAACCCGCATCTTTTTAACGATTTTACGATTTTGCGCTGCTCTGTAAAAAATGCTTAATATCTTTTTTCCTATTAGAGATAATTTGGTCAAATAAAAATTATTATACGTATAGTATACTTATATTAGATTATTAGAATATTTAGATAATAAATAAAACTTTCGAGCTGTGAAAATAATGATTTATTGTATTTTAGACGATAAAAAATAGATAAGCCATTTCCTATGTATGTATTGTCTAGTCAAGCAATTTTACCTTTGTAATAAAGGTTGTACCAAATAAATCTTCCAAAAAAATATTTTTTTTGGATGGATAAACAAAAATCTCGATGTGTAAGTACTGGAAAGTTTTCGATCCAAATAATACATTTATTTCAAGGACAGTTTTTAACCATAAATACATACATACGTCATATATTTTACAAAGGGCATGCAGGGCAATGAATGAAACTGTGTCGTGTTGTAAAACTTTAAAAGAAAGCCTTTTGTAGCGCATTAGATAGCACGTTTCGTGTGAACCCGCGTTAGTGCGGGACCGGGTGTTTACCGCTTACGAAAATTTCCGCACTAACGCGGGACCGGGTCTCTGAGTGTTAATTACGGAAAGAAATCCATTCTTTCACATACTCGGCGAAATAAACATCTTTGTGCTAATTTTTTTTCGTTGCGTTGTGTATCCTTCAGAAATCTTTATGTCATTGTGTCATATTGAATAAAATGTCAAACCCGAAACCAATGAATAACTTATTTGTTACTGCATTTATTATGGGTATCCACGAGATTTATGGATTATAGCTGACTGAAAACAGATGTCAATTTTGGATTTGACGATTTAAATCGGGTGATAGGAGATTACAGGACGCTTCTAAATCGGAAAGACCCTCAAAATTCGATGACTTGAATCCGATCCTCGCCAAGTTATAGAAGAATTATCACAAATATTCGCATCTTTAACCTAGCCGTGCCGATGGGGTATATTTGGGAAACCAAGTATTGCATTTGGTGCAATATAAGTGAAGTTATTTAGTATGGATTATTAAAACCAAGTGAAAGCATAAATGCAAAAGACTATTATCAAAAATTGGATGAATTGAATCAGAAGCTGAATGAAAAACATCTGAATTTATCCAATAGAAAAATAATTATTATCCTACATAACAAAGCACGTCCCCACAAAACTAAAAACACCGATGAAAAAATAAATGACTAACAACTGAATTTGGTAGTACTTTCGCATCCCCTGTACTTTTTGTTACCTGTTTAGATCATTAGAACATTCACTGAATAATAAAAAATCTTTTGGTTCATATTTTACATCGAAACCTTCTAGCTTTCTGATAAATAGGTAGTCGAAAAAATACATGAGAGATGTGAAATAGGTGTAATATTAACATAACCTTGTGTTTGTTCTTTTAAACTGGTTTTAAATATGATGCGATAATTTTTTACATCGCACACTTCGGTCGACATTTTCATCATTAGTTAGAAAATGACATTAGGAAGCCGATTGAATGTCTTCTAGAATTTGAATTGCAGCTACTGGAATCACTTCTTCACATACAGGCGGCCTTCGATTTTTGTATATTTTTTTACAGATTGGAAATTGGAAAATATCTGAAACACGACCTATTTTCATACAGCATTTTATATGGAAACCGTGCAATAAAAATATCGGGTATACGTAAAAAGATAAAAAGGATTATCTCTAAAAAACTTATAACTAAAAAAATATTACGAAACCTGCCGCGACTGAAAAAGATGTAAAATATCTGAAGCGTATAAAATCAGAATAAAATCTAAGATTAGTATTAATTTATTTGAGTATATTTTAGAAAAAAATATACGAGAGCCAATAAATGTAAAGCGTTTTTTTTTCAGAAGATTGATTACACGTTTTAATTTTAAACACCAGTGCATTAAATCAGCTAATCTTTATTATACGAGCTGTTAATTAAAGACACACACACGCAAAAAATAAATATTGCCAAATATTTTTCGCGTATTACTTAATACACGAAAATAAACGAAAACACTGCAATATATATAAAGCGGTAAACACGCAAATTAATAATTTTCACATGAAAAATGAAATATTGGCATCGCATAATATAATTTGTCGTGAATTCAGCGCGAGGACGCTGAGTCCCCATATATGTGATTTTAATTGATTAAAATGTACACGATAACGAGTAGATATCGTTCAGATAAAACAAAGGTTAAATCATCCAATTAAAATTGAATCAATTGCACGACTGAAAAAGTATCGATTCCTTATCCTAAGAACGTCCCAGTGACAAATGCAAGATGTAACGACGCCGATTAAAACTCATTAACAACGTCGGTTCGGTGGTAGAGATTGTCGTCGTAAAATTTGCCAACATTTAATAACCTAGAACAATTTTTATTTATAAATAGACCGTTTATTTCGTAAACCTGTACAAATACAAATAATTGATTAACTGCAACAGCTGGGGATCTCATCACGTACCGGAATGACGTATGACGAGATGGGAGTATGATTAATCTTCTTGTGGTTAGTGACCGTGATTAGAACTAATCTCAGTGTCTGAGAATTTTAGATTAATGGATCTGATTTTGCGGATATGAGGTAATAGACAATTTTATACACATTAATAGAAGTGAAAACAATTTTATTTATTCCAAATTGGTTCAAAATCATAGCCTATCGTTTTTACGCGGTGCACTGTTTCCAGGAAAATTGAAATTGGTTGCTAGAATTTACACTTATTTTATTTACATATTTGAGTCACATGATATTAATTTTATAATCCACTGATCATTAACCCTTTATAAAGCCATGTATCTGTTCAAATTATCAAGCAGAGTTGAAAATATTGTCGTTTTATAGAATACAGTTTCGCAGCTGTTTTCTTTTAACGTTCTTCTTTATTTGTTTTAGATCTGAGTGGTATTTCCTTTATATTCTTTCTCCCTGCTGATAATATTTGGCTTGGTGTTCCCTAAAGTGATTTTAATTTTTCTATTATCTCGTTTAAAACATATTACAGTCCGCTAATTTCGCGCGAATTTTTACCAATGTTTTCGTAAAAATCGGGAATATTATACGATATTCAATATGTGAGTCACCATCTAGCAGTCAAAAGATAAATTAATGTAACGCTAATGATAGGTTTTTTTTAATAGTATATTTGCCTTGTATTTATCACGCGTAAACGCGTGAGCGGACTGAACCCCCGAGTTCGCTAGCCCGCGAAAACGCGTGCACAGACTGTTATGTGTTAGCAATATATTGGTGAATGATATTATTAGATCAGGGGTTCCCAGTCAGGGGTCAGGTAGCACTCTAAAGGATAGGAGATAATATTTTTACTTTTTGTTTAATGTGTGATAATAACCTGAATATATCTATTCAAGGAGAAAATATAAACATATTGACATGATGCGAGAAGTTAAATGATTTCAAAGAATTGTTACAGCTTAGGTCTCGACAAATTAGAAGAGGGAATCTCTCTCATTTTTCATCACTCGAAGAAATGTTTGACAAACTCTCTAATTTCGTGTATTTTAAGAAAGAATATATTGAGAATATTCAGAATATTATCAAAGTTATTCGATGAGTACTTGAAAGAAGAAGAACTGAAAGTTTCCGAAACATGGATTATAAACCCATACTCTTTAAATTTGTATAATAAAATATGTCTGATGATGAAGTACTGAAGGCAGATTGTTTAGAACAAAATAGTAAATCGCGTAAAAAAATGTAAATCAAAAGATTACATACATTGTTAAAATAAATCTAAAATTACATAATATTGTTAATGAAAACTTCGTTAATCAAAAATCGAATGGATATTAATACAAATTTGTACAGATTTTTCTTAAAAACGAACTAATGCATAATCACCTTCATCCCAGATTTTTATGGCTAATGCAATAGTGTTTCATAAAGAGATTTAACTTAAACGTAATTATATATCAGCGACTAAACTATAAAATAGTGATTTTAATATTAATATCTTTTTAACATAACACAACTGTTCATATAATTTTGTAGTTGGTTGTAGGTTGAGAATCAAAAAAATAATTTTCCAATATATCGACGAGAAGACCTCGAGTTATACATACACTCAGCATTTTTATTACACGGTAGAAATGTTCTACCAAAAACCGTGCAAAGAAGTGATTAAAAACGAACGTGTTGTTTTAAAAAAGAAAAACATCGTGTAAAAAGGTAATATTAAAAACCCAATAAATAAATGAATACATATCTATTTTAATTATGAAAATAATATACTAACGACAAATCTAATGATTTAGAATCAAATGAAGCTTTTTGATTTTTTATGACTGTGTTAAGGCGGGCGCGCGACAGTAGTACCAAAAAGGTATCCCACCGCTGCCACCAAAATGTTAGGGGACGCGACAGTAGTCCAATAAATGGAACCCGTCGCTGCCTCCAATGTTAAGGCACCCGAGCTCGCGTATCAAAAGGTACACGACCGCTGGCGCCAAAACGTTCGATCGTCCGGTAGTTGACGATCGCGCTTCGAAGATCGAGACAAAGTGAAACACGCTTTGTTTGTTGATGATGTTTATTGAAGGAATTTTGCAGGTGTCGTCAGTTCGATGATAGGTGTGATATGAAAGGATCAGAGATGTATCTCCGGTACGGGACGATGATGAAGATCCCAGAGACGTATCTCTGGTACGAGACGATGATGAAGATCCCGGAGACGTATCTCCGGTACGAGATGATGATGATCCCGGAGAAATATCTCCGGTACGAGAGAAATCACGGAGATGTGGCTGCCATGACGGCGCGAGCCAATGTCTTATGTCTCAAAGATTCCTTTGGACGTTGGAGAGTTCATCTCGATATGAGAGTAAGACTGGAACTGATTTGAACGTTTAAAACGGGATTAATATAATGGGTTTGAAGAATACACCGCTTGTTATCGAACAAGGATGAATGGAGAGGGGGTATTAAGAATGTGCCGCTTGACTTTAAACGGAGTGGGAGAATGTTCTAAGAGCTACTTTACGTGAGAAGGATAGGGGCGCACTCGAGAACATCGAGAGTCCAGAAATGATACGGACGGACTACGCCGGTTTATAACAACTGTCCTGGCTTGTTAAATTTCTTATTGTTAACACTGTTACACCTAAACCCGCATCTTTTTATCGATCTTGCGATTTTGCGCGGCTCGTAAAAAATGTATGCTTTTTCCTTTTGGAGATAATTTGGTCAAAAGATAAGTATTAGCCATTATAGTATACTTATATTATTAGAATATTAGAATATTTAGATAAGAAATAAATTTTCGAGCTGTGAAAATGATGATTTATTGTATTTTAGACGATAAAAAACAAATAGATATCTTTATGTAGTATGTAGGTAATTTTAGCTTTGTAATAAAGAATGTGACGGGTTGTGCCACATAAATATTCCAAAAAAGTTATTTTATTGAATGGATAAACAAAAACCTAAATTCGTTACAGTCGATGTGTAAATACTGGAAAGTTTTCGATCCAAATAATCTATTATTTCAAGGACAGTTTTTAACCATAAATAAATACATATGTCATATATTTTACAAAGGGCATGCAGAGCAATGAATGAAACTGTGTCCAGTCGTAAAACTTTAAAAGCCTTTTGTAGCGCATTAGATAGCACGTTTCGTGTGAACCCGCGTTAGTGCGGGGCAGGTCTTTACCGTTTACGAAAATTTCCGCACTAACGCGGGACCGGGTCCTTGAGTGTTAAGATATTTATTATCCACTTCATTGGTTGTGTTTACACAAGTTGTTTATACACGTCTTGATAACCAGCCTAAAAATTTGCAGATCCCGTCGGTATTGTAAAGCTCGTTATAGGTCGGGATCATATGTGAAAAAATGCTGTTCCTTACTCATAACAAAATGCAAGCCCTCGTGAATTAAAGTAGCTGTTAGTTGACAAATTTTAGCGTTTTTTTTACTTTTTACCAATTGATAAAATTATGTCCTTTTCCGCCAATGAAGTACGCAACAAAGCGCGAAATTGAAGAGTTAAGTGCATTATTATAATTAGGACGACAGGCTTTTCTTTTGTCTGATTAAATTTTCCGGATGAACGTAAACAATGAGGAATTTACATAGGAATTTTCATTGAAAAGTTTATTTATGAATGAAAAACTTAACTGAGTATACTAAAGTGTTAAAGCAATACGAAAGCTTTTAATAAAAAGCTGCAAATTAAAAAGGTAAATTGAAGAAATGCGGAAATGAGTTTTTTCATGGAAAATTATTACAGATTAAATTTTTTCGTTACATATAACATGTCGCTCCAACCCAATATTTGATTTAATGAAAAAAAAAACTAGCGAAAACTCCTAGTCACGACACATTCATCATAAACAATGGGGCAAAAAAAATCATTGTATTCCGACACCACGAGGTACGTACGAAAAGTGGTTTGTGGTCGATATTCGTGTCTACAAACTGGATACAACAACACCCAGAATACTATATAGGTCAAAAAAAGTTTCAATCAAAACTGTGTCAATTCAATTATTCAGCCATCGCCATCGCTTCCGGCACCAAAGTCTTCGCATGGAATATTATTTTTGATAATTCCGACATTTATTGCATCGCTACATATAAACGTATCCTTGGATCGTTGCGTGATCGTCACTCATATTTAAATTACTAGACAAAAATAAAAACGTGGCCGGAAATGGGGAAAATTGGTATGAAAACGATATGTGCATGGACGAATAATTTATAGCCCGAACGAGCTAAGTGAGCATTGAACGTCAACAAACCGAGAATGATGATGATCGTCTTATTTTTATATGCGCAATTTCGCCGATGATATATTCCGATTACTGGGTCTAGGCTGTTTCGAATGTGGTAACGATGAGATAATCTGATTATACAATTTAATATCAAACGCTGGTTTTCAAGTTTATATACATCATAAATCATTCATCCTCCGCAGGATGCAATGAAATGAAACGAAAATTTTGATCTTGAAATCGTGACAGTTTAACAAAATTAGTGTCTTGTCAGATGGGACAATTTCCCATCTGGCAGGACGTATTTCCGAGTTTACATTAAAAATTGTCGCTCTCTAACCGTGACCCAGATGGTCGACAATCATTCAAAATCATGCCAAATCGTTCTGGCAACATCGACACGAGATTAAAAAGATATGAAAACTATTAAACGATACGAAGAGGGCAAACGCACCGACGGCTAATTCGTGCCATGACGATTCCAATTAATGACATTAACTTTGACAACAAACTAAAAGTCGTCATCTATTAATACAAACTATGCGTATAAATAGGGGTGGAGATTGCAATCTGTGCGATGCGACAAAGTTAATATTACATTCATCATCCAAACAATAGAATTTGTTGGCAAAGTTATATAATATAAAAATAACCATTTAATACGATTGTCAAAATATAGTATTGGAGGGGTCATAAACGGCATGCAAGAATTTGTAAACTTTTGTATGACAATTGTAAACTATTCTCGTGACTGGGGGGAATTTATCGCGTTTATAGGAGTTTAACACTTCACCGCTGATTGGGAATAATCAGGTCGCTAACGCTATATTTAATTTAATTATATTCGCAAATGAATATACGGCGAGAATCCCGAGATGAATGAACCCCGACCGTCTGGTCCATAAAGCCGCGGAAAATAGACGAAATAGAGAACGACATTGAATGAGCTTTCGCCTGAAAGCATTTCGGAGAATGCCATAAATTTTCATCTTTG
>JAGXCT010034820.1:0-24051 GCA_022495035.1 Philopotamus ludificatus
GCTTGGCTACAAAATCACGCCAAAAGGCGTGAACGGCTCATAAAGTGTTAATATATACGCTTTAAGGTACGAACTTTTATTTCATCTCTCATCTTTAAATTTCTGTTAACAATGTCGTAAAAACATGTGTCGTAAAAAATATTCAAGATAGCTTACACGGTAAATTACAAATATAAATGATGCCACTGCAAAAAATAAATTTATAAAAAAAACGCGTAGCCCCCCCATGGGCTTCCAAAATTCATGGGGCTTCGGGTTCACCTCTCGAGATGAAAAAAAATATCATAATTAATTATTTAGCAGTATTCCTTATTTTAAATTGACAGATGAATAACACCAATTGACATGTTTACCCTAGCGGTCATATTGTGCTCCTTATTCCGTAACGGAATACATGACAAGCTTTGGGAACCATTGCATCAGGCCAGTAGTTACCTAACGAGAACGAAGCAAGGCATCGGGGTCCTCGACATTTAGGAGGCCCCTGTTTAAGGACATTCAGAGGCCCCATGAGGGCTCCCTCGGGGGCCCCTAAATTTTTCTAAAAAATAAAGCCACTAAAGTAAAAAACGTGCGTGCAGAATGCACATTGTAGGGTATAGGGGTAGTTAAAATATTTCAAGGGGGGGGCCTCAAAATCGAATCCCGGGGCCTATTAAATGCGAAATCACGCACTGCGTAGATCAATTAAAAAGGCTTTGTGAGTTAGTGTCTGATCCACGGGTCATATTTTTGTTAAGTTATTTTCAATTAGTTTGGCATCAGCTATCGTTGAAATAAATAATTCTTATTTTTATTCTTTTGCCTATAGTAAGAAAAAAGTAAAAATCAAGGATTTAAGAGATGTATTCAGTATTTTTTTATTAACAATTTATATTTGATAGAGGATTAATATTAAACTAATCTCCCCAAATCATCTGCGATATTTATAGAAACATCTTGAATGCTTGCTAGTGCTATAGATGGTTTTGAAAGCATAAAAATGATGAAAGTGGTTGAAAGGACCAACCAAGATCAGGGAGACCTTGATTGTTACAAGATCGCAGTTTTCTATTGTCAAAAACAGAGGGCTCAGCGAAAAATAGACAAAGAATTTGTATGCCGTACGAATATTCCAACGGTCTTAGAATAACTAATTGCCATCTTTTTATCTTTGCTGTCTAGATATGAAAGCGATTCGGTACTTATATTGATTATTACTGTTAAGGGTAATGACTTACATCAAATCAGGTACATGTGTCTACCCCTGGGTCATCATTGACTGTAAAAGGTACTACTTTAGTATTTAATGGGATGTTCTGATAATAATTTATTATTAATTACAAAACCTAATCATACTATTACAGGTATATTTGACCTAATAGTAAAATTAGAAGAGGCACTGCTAAAAAAAGGTTCAATTTTAAATAACAATTAAAGTTGAATTCTCAGCATGAATATGCAAGACCATACAAGTGGTTTACGTATAATATATTTTATATATGTATATAAATAATCAACAAATCTTATTATCCACATTAACCAAAAAAACATTTACTTCATAAATAATTAGTTATAACTATAGTCATAATATGTGTATACATGCTGAGGGATTTACACATTTTAAAATAGATCGTAGAACTCCTAGAATAATTCCCAGCGGCAAGGCCGCTTTCCATCTATTGTCGATAACCATTACGGTGACATTATCTCGCAGAGCAGAATATAAATCAGACTCCACTCCGATTCCGGATCGTTCCTCGATCAACCTGTCACCAAGCAGGCAGACTCACACCGACCACTTAATCATAGACTTTCTTTCAAGATCTTCCGAAAGGGGCAAAGTTTGTGGTTGCGACGAGATTAGCACATGTTGACACACCAGCTTTGCGATGCAAATGCAAAATGGCGTCGCTACAAAGATCGCGTTCGAAGTTGGCGTCGCTAAACTGAGCCGTCGTTTTAATGAGGCGTCGTTTATGAACAGGGTACCAGGACCTCCACGAGGACTTGCACCAGCAACCAGGCGAGCAACCGACCCGGCTCTCAATTATCAAGTCACGGTTGGCAGAAACTGGCAAAATAATTGCTTCCCTCGAAAGATGGCGGTACAAGTCGGGGGAACTTGTACCTCCACCACCGTCGACGACGAATCCCCTTTCAAATCTCATCTCTCCCGAGCACTAATGAAATATTCAAACACAATTATTTATAAATAAATTAAATAATAGACATCCACACCGATTGATCAAACAAATTATTAATTAATTAAAAAAAAAATAATACGACATAGCGATTAAATCTATTGCATACATCCTCTGATAATCCTCCGAGAGAATTTAGATAATTTACGCTAAATTTATACAACGGTCTGGAAACTTTGATATTATCATCAGCCCTTCACGACCCTTCGCTATATAAACTCGTCACCTTCAGGTCCACTGGATTCCTTATCCCCCACCCCTGAAATACTTGAGTTTTCTCATATTAATCTCCGAAGTGGTTGGTAATTTTTGCGCGTTTTAAATTCATGCAAATGAAACCGGCAAGGTTTTCAATTGTGGCTCACAATGAAAATACGTTTCGCTAAATGCACCACTCATTGCACTCATCCACAGCCAATGGAAATTTATTCTGCAAAGTAGGCCAGGCAACAAAGGGGAAAAGGCAAACATGGCAAAGGAAAATTTCAATATAGCCAAACGGCGTGGTTTCAGCTGAATTTCTGAAAACTTTAATATATTTATGTTAAAACAAGAGTTTGAATGAGTGCTGCAACGGATTAAAGAAAAAATTATATGCACCGCATTTCAAAAATGAAGAGAATTATTAAATACAGATATTCTTAAATTTATTGTACTCAGGGGCAGCTCGTCACTTTAAAAACAGGGCTATGATCACCCCCACCATTTTTTTTAAATGAATTGTATATATTTTAGTATGGTGGATCGAACCGAGATAATACTAAGAATCATCATTTTTTTTTATTGCGATAATTTTTATTTACAAAAAACATTAACAAAATAATGTATTTTTCCCTTTTTTACCGTCACTGACCGACCAATTAACACTTTTAATTCGCGCCAAATCTAGCGACCAAGTGACCAGGGCAGATATACGACTGCCCCAAACAAATATTTACGCAACAAACGAAAAGCGACCTACTGTGTACGATAATACAGAACTTTTCTCTTCACTGACTGACCAAGCAATACCATTCGCTTACCATGGCATATACAAGACTGCCCCAAACACATACGAAACTGTTCTGTTCGCATATTCATAAGTCGTTTGGCTACCAATAATAAAAACACGTTTCAAAAACATTTCAGCTATTTTTTTTTATTATTAGGAGAAATATGTGTCAGGCAGGGGCCCGGTTGCCCTTAAGGATGAGACGTCCCTGTTTATAATGATTTAGAAAATTGACAATAATGAGATTAAACGTAATTAAAAAGAAACCGAACATCAAATGATCTGAAAAATATTTTTTTAATGGGAAAATAATTGTGGTACATATTTTTGTATTTTTTTACATACATCTCTTTAAATTCTATAACTCGTTTGGTAGTTTTTTTCTAGTATATACAACTTAAGTACTAATTAAATAGCATTTTAGGCCCTCAGTATAACACATGGCTTGTTTCGTTGGAATTGTCATGACTATATCATCGATTCTCATAACTTCATCACATTCATATCAAGGTCCACATAATTTTGCGAATGTTCCCCAGAGATTAGCTCCTAACCGTCTTCCTGTTCCTTGTTAATTTCAGCTTTTGAAAATTTGTGTTATTTATTTTTTTAATGCTTTAAATATAAGATTGCAATAAAAGAACACAAATTATTCTCAAGTCTGTTATTTGCACTTCACTAATACAATTTGTAGGGTAAAACGCTGTATGGATGAGCAGTATATTTATCTAAGAACAAGATAGGTTTTCTCATTAAACCATTTAAGCTAATATTTTTCAAAAAAAAATCGATGCTTTTATTTATTGTATAAGCAAAAACTACATATTTACACTTTCGAATATGAATATATTATAAATCGTAGCGCATTTCATTAAATCTATTGATAAATTTGGGAAATAAAAACGTAAAATCGGGTTATTACTATATTAATGTAATTAATGCACGCAAAAATGGGGATTGAATTGTATTTTTTTTTAAAATTATTTACGTATCATTACAAATTTTTTTTACCAATCCTAATATTTCTTTTATTAAAAGTCCCTGACGGCAAAGCAAATGAATTAAATACTTCATGAAAAATTTATGACTCTAAAATTTTTATCTTAATAATCCTGCCTTAAATCTTTAACGCCTCGCCCGTTTAAGGCTCAGCTTTATCGTGCTTCATAAAATAACGATAAACCCAACTAAACAAAATATTAAGATGACATTTCTTGTCTTTTTAAAATCCGACAATGAGTTGACTTCATTAAAAAAATCGCTGTTTATATTAAGTTCCGATACTTCTAAATGGTAATTAGTATCGAAAGAGAAAATTCATTTTCTTTATTTTAATTATTTATTTGAAGATGGATGAATTGTATGACAAAATGACAGGTTATTTTATTTTTATGTCAATAAATCATTTAGCCCTTTTGCAAAGGAAGAATCTCCCTTAAAGACTACCTAACAGATATAATTAAAATAGTAATGTTCAACAGCTCATATAAGTAAACTAATCTAATAAAAAAATATCGCCTTAATACTAATTAATTGGAGTAAACTAAGCCCTAATTCTACTTTAAAAAATTCTTAACTATATTAACCTGTTAAATTTTCACTGCCATATAATATATTTTTAACAAATTAATCTAATAATGTAAAATTGTCCTCTAACTTAATTAAGGTCCAATTGTCGTCCAAAGAATCCGATGTCGCAAACCCTGGGGATGAAAATCCCAAACTGAAACGACCTTGTCTCGATACTTTTGCTCCTCTTCATCCTCACTACGATCCTACTCTTTTTAAAAGGAACTTTTTAATGATAAAAGGATTGCTATTAGTCAAGAAGGTCAATGTTCATATGCGACTAGCAATTTTATATGCCACTAACTTCTAGATAAAAAACAATACTGAAGCAAAACTCTTGCATGGACACAGTGGCATTGGTAAAATATGTCCTAATAAAGTCCTAAGAAAGAAAAACAACCGCATACCTAATTAGATTGACTCCTCACGTCACGTATGAGACCCAGATTCTTTTTGTCTCGACTGTCCATTCAAGTGTCTGGTAAGGCTCATACGTTCAATGCTTTAGTATCACGTAACTGGTAAATAAGATGACGATGAAATAGAGAGCATTGTAGCTAATTCCAAAGTACCAACTATATAATGTTTTCCGGTTAAAAAGGGCGCATTTTAAATGACAGAATAAAATCGAAAAAATCTTAATTAAATTGATATATTGTAGTTAATTCTCCCTTAGAAAAAACAACCTTTTTTATACATTTATTATTTTTTTTATACTATTGGAATAGATGGCGGGTAAATAATAGTATCACATCCTATTTTCTTCGTTTTATTTTCAGTCATCTTTAACGTATAGGGTCCGGAGTTGTCGTGTTTCAATAAAATTGATTTTCGATTGAAAACACCAGGTCTCACAGAGTATACTTCACTTGCAATTGCTTTACCGCAAAGAAGAACTTCGTGATAAATTATGCCTTTTATTCCTCACCATATACTTCAAAGCACATTTTTGTATTAAACCCAGTCGAGGGGTTGGTATTGCTACCCGCCTCTTTGAAATGCATTATCGTTTATGTCGTTGGTTCATATATTACACCTATCCTAGTACTGAGTTAGTTCAGTTGCGGTAATCCAACATTAACTGAATATATTTTTAAATATGCATTTTTTATTTTTAGAAACCATTTAATCATTTTTTTTGTAATCTTATTAGCAAAACATATATTTTTAATAATATAACCCTATTAAAAATACTAGGCTCGAAGGAGGTTTATTTACTATGGAAAATAGACCCCAAGGATTTCATGATAAATGTGGCACATCGTACCGGATGCGAGCGAGAAAAAACATTTTTTTTAGCAATTGCGGAAAGTTAAGATCTATGTTTATTTATCAAAAACCTAAGTCTTAAATATACCACATCGACACAACTAGATTAAACATAAATTTAAATTAATAGTTCCTGTAACTTATTCATTTATAATAGAGAAAATAAAGAGCTCCTTTTTATTATTAAAATATTACAAATAATACAAAATAGTTATTTCTTATTCAAGGTTTAATTAAAAGATATCCCGATTTTTTTACTTTCAAGGACTGTCTGTAAAAAAAAATGTTTGCCCAAAAACAACAGCCTGATAATGCCCAAACTTTCGTATTCATCGGACATAGTCTCTACGACTTTTTCTTATTCCAAGTTTAAATTCCGACAGCAAAATTACTATTATATTAATGATAAGTTTTTTTTATAAAGAAAGAAAATTATACTCATTTTTTTATAAATGTAATAAATAAATTATTTGTATTTACATAAGTAACCCTAACTTTTAAGCAATCACAAAAAAATCTCACATAAATTACTTTGACATTTTTCAATTAGTTTAATTAAATTTTAATAATATTTTAAATCATTTTGTACAACAACAGATGAATACAAATTTTTCAATTAAAATATTTAACTTTCATTAAGCTCCTAAAAAAAAGGCACCAGCGTGAGGTCCCAACGCTGTGGGCATAATAAATTAATTCCCCAATTCGGCATCACAGAACTGACTCTGCGCAACGAAAATTATTTTTTTCCCTGCAAAAAACATTATTCAACTGTTAATCCGGTAGGCACTCTTGCAAATTGTCAAAGTAAATATCCGAAATGGCCGACATTTAATTTTTTTTCAGGGCCGCTTTCAGCGTATCGTTTATTTTTATTTGCCCTCAGTCGGCCATACTTCAATGGCGACCCGGACCCCAGAGGTATTCGAAACACTTTCAAACTTATTTTCTATTCTCCACGGACCTCTCATAGGTCCCGAACTCTGGGTTCCGAAAAAGGTCTCACTTGATATTTCACGTCGGCCCTAAATTCATAATCGATACAGTTTATAATTAAAATTCACATGTGACAGATTGGCGGGTAACACGGAAAGCTCTTACCGCATCACAATAATAAATTATTCCGTCCAAAATATAATAATTATGTTTCGCAGAGACTTATCGAACGATCGAATAAATTAATGGGAATTCTCTAAATTTCAGAAATGTCATATCCGGAGATTGAGCCATCGAACGGCCCCCCTTGTTTAATTAGTTGCTAACAAACGAGTATGGAAAGTAGGTGTCGCGATTATTCCGTTGATGAGGGCCATTTAGGGGATGCTGAGGGGGTTGAGGCCGGAGCTTGGCCGGGGCAGAGACAGGGGAAATTGGAGCCGAATCTGTATAGGGGGAGTGGGGCCCCAATTTCCGCAGCACGGATGGAAATTTCACTGGAGGCCCATATTGGATTTCATGTTTAATACCTGCTTATATTCCAATGGCCAACTTTCGACTCGGTCAAACTAAGTGTGTAACGGCCCTAATGAATTTGCGCGATTGGCTCTGATTTCGATTTTGAAATTGCGAAATTGCCGCAAAAATGCGAGACTCTATTTATCTGCTAATGGGTACGGGTCCAGTGGCTTGATGGGAAATTTTATCTGTGTTCCGTGTCAGTAATGGATGTTTTGATTCAATCTTGGCTTGCTTAATACAGATGTTGGATTCGCACAAAATACAATTTTGGTTTTAAAAACGAATATACATATATACATTTTTTTATAAACGGGATTAAATTAGTAAGTAAGCAATAATTACAATAATAAATAAAGAATATGAAGCATACTTATTTAAATAAATTAACTATTAGGAGGACCCAAAAGAAATCGCTTATTATTATTATACCCTAATATTTAAGTGCAGTTTGTGTCTAGACCTAGGCACAGTGATTTGATGCACTGTAATTATTTTTTGCTCAGAACCATTTTTCAGTAATATTTTTTTTTGACGAAGGCTTGAATGCCAGTAAAACTATTAAATATTTTTTTGGTGAAGTACTGAGAGTACGTAAATGTCAACGTTGGTTTCAACGATAGAAATCTAAAAGATTCATTTAGATTTGAACGACCTTCTAAATTTAATGACATATTAAGATCCCTGGTCGAGTCGGATCCTTGATTAGTTATCAAGGAGTTATCGCAGAGACTTGTATCTCCACGGTCCTCTTCACAGTCACATTTACAACGCATTGGTAAAACAAATATAATAAGAATTTGGACACCACACGAATTATCCAAAGATAGCAAAGAAGGGTGAAGAAACACATGCAATTCTTTGTTGTCGAGACCAAGAATAAGATTTTTTTACATTAAATTATAACTGGAGATGAGAAATGGATTATTTACAATAACATAAATCGAAACATACAATGATTTTCTCCAATTCGATCTCTGGTTCTAACCCCTAAACCTAGTTTAACATTACGAAAAGTCATTTTGTGCATTTGATAGGATGTAAAATGAATAATTCTTTTTGAATTATTAAAACTAGATGGAACGATTATTGCAGATGTTTACTGTCAATAATTGGAAAGATTAAACGATAATATAAAAATATAACGCCTTATTTTCTTTACCTGAAAGGGAATAATTCTTTATCGAGATAACGGACGCCCTCATAAAGCGAGAACGACCAAAAAAAATTAGGAGTTAAATTGGGAGGTTCTGCCATAACCTTCACATTTTCCAGTCCTTGCTTTTTTTGATTACTTTCACTTCATGTCCATGGAGCACACTATAAGAGAAAAACGTTTTAGAAATATAACTGTCGAAAGCCACTTAAACAAGTATTTCGATTCAAAACCGCAAAGTTTTTCCCAAAAGGAATTGAAAAGCTACGAGAAACTACACTTTCCAATAATGATGGAAATTATGTTTTATAATACTATGAAAAAAAATACACTCATACAAAAGTAAACATTATTTTAAAAATAAAAACAGATTAGAAAAAATAATTTAATGAAATTTCACTCATTATCTCAATTTTCTCCTTTTAATGTTTACATAAGCGATAAAAATATTTTTTGGATTAAAAAATGATTTAAACTAATCATAAGCATTAGTTTGAAATAATTCGTGATTCATTAATAAAAGGTTTAATAAATAAATATACGATTGCTCATTTTTGACGATCAGTTGCGATTTAGTCTTTTGTCTTTAGTGGCATGTTTTTTTATATTATTTATCATGAGAATCATCTAGAGCAGGTGTCGTCAACCTTTTTATGCCTAGCGCCCACTTTTGCCTATTTTTCATGGTAAAATTCCTACGCCACCAACCTCGCTATATATTTCAATTCCAGTATAGCCGTTGGAAAAATTCTAGAAGGAATGTAGAAATTTGAATCGCCCACGACGGAAGCCCGTACCACCCACTAGTGGGCGGTACGGACCAGGTTGACGACCTGTGATCTAGAGAATATTATTTAAGTAATAATTATTTTTTCTTTAAACATGGGTTAAGATATGGAGCTTTTTTATCAGACAAACAATTTTTACGAAATTGCATTTTTTACGAATACTGTCGAAAAAATAATGCAACAACTGCAACACATTTTTAAACAATTTAAATGGGGTATTTTGAATCTAAAAAACATCGATGTTTAACTCAGACTAAACGAAAAGAGTCAGAGAAAAACTTACCAATCGAACGGATGTAACTTTAAAAATGTGCTCTTGAGAGAACGGAAGGACAATTTATTATGAATTCTTTCCTAATGGCAAAACAATTACAAGTTAATAATTCACTAGTCCATCTCGAAAAAAATAATGCAGCAGTTAGGCTGAAGAAATAGGATTGTCCCAATCGACATTCAGTTTTATTGCAAATCGACAACATTCGATTTTATTCATTGTGGATGGCTGAAAATAAAATAATGGAGCTTGGATAGAAAACTATTGTTTACACATCCTCACATAGTTCTCATTTGGTTCCCAGCGGGGTCCAGGTCAACCCCTGTAGAGTAGATGGAAGTTTAAAAAGAGTTTATAGTATTCTAGGGCTCTATTGGGAGTCATTGATATTTTTTCGTTGTTTAAAGTTCAATAATACTAAACCAAAAGCATATATTTTATTTAGCAGACATGTTTATATTTATTAAAATGCTTTAATAATTAAAAATAAAATCGATTTGTTTATTTCCATTTTTAATCGAGATGATTTTCGATACTTGATGCAGCTTTCTGTTGTTGAAAAATAAAAGATAAATGTTGTTTACGTTTAAATCTACACTGACTCGAAATAATTTAAAGAAAATATCAATGTCTCTTATTAAGATTTAGGGAGTTTAGATATTCCATCTTGGATTATAAATCCACCAAAAGCGACACAACCAATATTGATTTTTGCTCCAAAAAGTTTGCTTGAATTGAAATAGAATTTGAAAGAGAAAATCGATTTTGAAACAAGCGGTTATGCCAAGTTTTGGGATTGTAAATATATTGGCAAAAAATACGTCAAATTCATTTTCAGCTATTAATAGTTCACATGTTAACAATTTATTAGGAACTTTAAATTGATTAAATAATTCAGAACACAGGGATTTACGATTATCAATTATTAATTTTATAATTACATACGAGTAAGTTAAATTTAAAAAATGTTTATTTAGTTAAAACGACTATACGATGAGAAGCAATTAATAGTAGTATGGTTAAAGTTGCATGCTGAATATTATAGCAAAAAATGTAAGTAAATAATTTTTCAGATATCGGAATCATTTTCAATTATAATAACATATTAATTGTATTGGAAAGAAATCAAGTATTTTGCAGAGTTTTTTTTATCTCAGTTAATAACACGGTTGAGTAAGAATGTCCGTAATTTGTTTTCATAATTCTATTGTTTAACGTAATGTTTAAGTGTAAATTATGTTTTAAGTTTAAACTGAATGTCTTAAACTTTTAAATGATGTTTTATGGTTAAGGGTAAAATGTCCAGGCCTACAGCGGACAATGCTCATATCAGACACTTTTACTATTAGGGTTTCGAAGCCATTAAGGCTATTAAAACCATTAATGAGATAAATGGCAAGTTCTCATTATTAACCGATGTCAATTTTGGTATCGAAAATTTAAATCGGGTAATGGATTTACAAGATCGTCCTAAATCAGAAAGACCGTCAAATTTCGATGAGATATCTTACATTTCCTCAATGAATCAGATATAAGATTACCCATCGAGAAATTATCGAAGAGACTTAGTTTATAGTGCCTCCTATGAACCCCTTAGTTCATCGTGCAAAAACTTATAAAACGCATCGGGATTGGGAATAGAATAGGTATTTGGGTCTTGTGTATTTTTTATCATGAAAATCTAACGCGGTGAGAATGAATCATGATAAAATTCAGAAGGTTTTACCACCCCCACTTCTTATTCAGACATTGCTCCATCAGATTACATCACTTCGGGTCAACAATTCCATGATGTAAACGAAATAAAAATTCACTTGAATGGTTTATTTAATTCAAAACCAACCAATTTTTTTATAAAAAAGGTAAAGAAGATTTTTTTTAAGCTGAGAAAAATTGTAGTGTATAGTAAAATTGTACTTCATCGAGCGTTAATATTATTTTAATCATTTCCAATATTAGTATTCTAATATTTAAATATTAGGTTTAACGCTTATTGCAAGTAAGCTTTAATGCTATGTAAATTGTTGCCAAAAAATTGACTAAATAATTATGGATATCCGTCGAAATCACATCTAATATAAACAGTAAAATAATTTCATTGATTTACCAGAACAGTTGAATACCTAAAAAAATTATCGGAGAGCAATTTACTTTAATTGACTCTATAGAACAGGGATGAGAAACCTTTTTTAACAAGAGCCGCATGTAAAAAAACTTATAATAATACAAACACTTAATAATGAGCTCAATGTATCTCAATAATAACAAAATAATCCTCGTATAAAAAATATAGAAATAAAACACTAATTAACCGATCTGTCATGGCGGCTTGAAACCATCCGCGTACTCCGAAGGGGTCTATTTATAATGGAAAATAGACCCCAAGCATTTCAAGTCAAGATATTGATATTATTGATGATATTTTGCTATGAAATGGATTATTCGAAGAATATATATAGTTATTCGTATGCTTCAGAATATGGTCGATGTTTTGGATTTTTCTAGTAATTAATATGAAGCGTAAATGCATACCCGACGATATCCCGTCGTAGACTGAGGACATGCCACCGGTAGATACGTTTCAATCGCTCTTGGCACATCGTACTGGATGCGAGCGAGAAAAACATTAGCTACAAAACGTAGCTACAGAAGCGGGTATTGTAGTTTTTATGTTTTTTTTGCAATTGTGGACAATAAAGGTCAGTGGTTACTTATAATATTTATATGTTAGACTTTTTCAGACAAATAAAAAAAGTTCTTGATATATAAGGGTTATATTAACCCTTTCCACTCAATTTTGGATTGAATCTCGTTCTATTCTCATTAATTTTATTTTACGTATATATAAATCATTGATAAAATAAATAGAAAACATCTATAGGGTTTGATCTGATATCCTATTCAATAAAATATATTCTTTTAAATAAATTAATTAAAAATGTGGTACAATTTTTTTGCTAAAAAATCTTTTAGGCCAATACGTCTGATCCTTTTTCACTCTTTCCACAGGTTAAAAGAGTTATTAGAGAAAAATCAAAACTTGCGGTCCTAAATAGACCCCTTCGGCACTGCTAGGTTTAATATAAATACTATTAAAATAACGGTATGTATATGATTACGAGGCTGCGGGAAAATTTTCGTAGGAATTTTCGTAGAGAAAGATTAATCAGACTAATTGATAATAAGTATTAAATTACTTTAATATTGTTTAAAGATATTTTTATATATTTATTATGATCAGACGAGTCATTGCATAATAATTTAATATAATTTATTATAAAAATATGTATTTATGCCATTATTTTATTTAAATTTATTCATCAAAATTAAATACTTTTTTTTTATTTTGTTCTGATTTAAAAAAAATGCTTAATGTTAGAATTTATATACATATTTTTGCAAATGAGATAGGTCCAAAAGACCATCGTATAAAAAGCATGATAGATTCTCAGAAATTTTCACGTGAATTAATATATCATGAAGACTATATTTGTCCTGCGTAATTTTCCTGGAAATAATAATTATGTTGTCGTACATAAATTTAGCCTTAATAAATATGAATAAACAATAACAGCAATTTGATCATATTTGAATATAAAATATTACATATATGATTGTTAATTTATTCAATTTAATGTTTTGTAGATTGATCAAAATATTATTTGGAATAAGACGAAACAAATAATTCCAAATATAAATGATAAAAATGTGTTTTTTACGTATAGCTTCCAGAGGCATACACCATTAGCATTACAAAGAAATTGTTCGGCACAGGAACCCCCTGAAGAGCGGAAATCGGTTGTGGAGCTTTACATTTCGCCATTGTTGCGTTTACATAGAAACAAGCTGATCACAAAGCACATTACGGAAAATCGATGCGAATGTAAATTCGCATATTTGCCCGACAAACTTTGTCAAAAAGTCGCAGCCGTTATCGAATTAGTTCCTCATCCGATTATTACAAGACGGGATGGAGGGACTCTTTGGCAATAATTTGCGACTACATAATTACACGACCGCTTTCAATAACACAATTAGGCGGCAACAAAATGGCTTTGCCCCAAAACGGGAATTTCCCCCGGGCCGTGCATGTATTGTGAGACAAATAATTCGTAATGTAATTTTTGATAACTTCGAATTCGGGACGCTCGACAATGGGTGGCTGTGGATTAATCCGCCGCCTCATCCCCGTCCGATTCTATCGCCGCTCTTGGACCGGATCCCCGAGGACCTGGAACACGCTCTCATTAACAATATTGACACGATCCGAGCTACTAGACCTCTTGATCGTTTGATTAGCTACATGGCGGCTACGGCCGGAGATATCCGTCATATACGACAGATATTTGTCGACTAATATCAACGCGAAGACGTGAAATTATCTTATGCGTAAATCATTAAGACATTCATCAACAAATGTCACAGTATTATTATTCATTTGACATCTAGATGAATTAAAATAACGAATATCACCTGATAAATATCATATCTATACTATTCTTATTATATTAGAATATTTAAAACTGGGTATATATATTATGTTTTGATTTAAAATATTTTATAAACATTTTCGGATAAATCTCAAACAAATTTCAATTTTATTCAAAGTGAAATTCCATTTGTATTTGTTTATATACATTTTTTTTTGTAATGTGTATGTGAATAAGACAGACATCCGAAAAGAAATGGAAAAATCGTGTATTGTATTTCTTGTATATTTTTTTTTCTATTACAAATATACATATATAAATAGAGATATTGATTTTGAAAGTGGAATAAGACGTATATTTTTATCTTAATAATATTAATTGTTGAATAAATAATTAAACAGTTATTTTATATTAATATTTTCTCCAAAATTAGTATATTTATTTACGTACACTCATGCCTTAATTTACGCGATAGATACGTTCCATAAAACAACGCGCAAAAAAGACAAAACTCGTTAATACCTCAAATTACGGACATAATAATTTACAAAAATATTTTTTCACGGTTTTATCGAACTAACGCGATTTTTGAACCCACGTAAATCGAGGGAAGGGTCTAAAATAATCCTAGGTGCCTTATATACATTTAATTTTTAAGTAGGATTTATGTTATTTTAAGTCAAAGTCAACAACCTATTATGCTTCCAGCTATAGAGTGGCATGTGAGGTAGTCCCTTCTATAACGCTCGCTTCTAGATTGACCCTTAATTTTCAAGGTCAAATTACATAATTCATAAATAAGTAATACATTACCCACGAAATAAAGAAAAATTTTCTTTAGTTGACAACAAAATATGACACAGACTAAAATGCGAATAGAAAAAATGACGTATTAGTTTTTGTTCAATTTACAAAATACAATTAAAAATACCTAAGCCCAAATTTGGTATGGGTGCCTAGTCTTCTATAAGGCGCACTTCTATTGCGTAGTCTCTATCTCAGGACTATGAGAGAGTTGACAATATAATTGGATTTTTTTTAAATTTACATTTAAGTTAGATAATAAATGCTTTAACTTCAAAAATTACTATTTTTCATTATATAATACTAGGAATAATTTTTAATATAAATTTAGTACTAATGAGCCTGAAAAATGATGCTGGGTGATTAATTTTTTATATTTCTTATTTCTGAGAACATGTGGGATTGAAGTATTTTTGTATTTATGCCTAAAAATGACACTTCAGACTCAAATGTTTTGATTTAAAAATTTTGATTTAAAAATTACTTGTTTTTAATTAAATAATATATAATGCATACATAAAATAAAAAGAATAGTATTAATTAAGAGATCGAGAATTAATCAATAAAGTCAGTTTATTTCAAGGCGTGCTCTGGTAAACACATAAGTTTTGTCATTATATTAAAGCAAAAACTAATAATTTATGGTTTGTTAGTAATTTTATTTACCCTTAGGTAGAGGGATGTCAAGGCCAACATTTGATAAGACACACTTACGCCATTGTATGCTGAATTTGTTCGAAAAAAATTAAGTAAGCTTACGAAACAACAAAATCTATCAAAAATAATAATAATGATATTTTAAAAGTGTCATAAGTCATTTAAAGATAAAAAAAAGAATAAAGACCTAAAAAAATAGATGTTTATGATCTAAAACCAATGAGTTATTTAAATCCCTTTCAAACTATCTAAGAGCTATGGACCTAGCTTGAATATCCATGGTCTACAGTTCAGGAAAATCTACGCCGTTTTCAAAAGGAATTTGGATCCCGCATGAATTTTCAGCAACAGAGCTCGACCAGTTCCGTAACATCTGTGCATTCCTGTTATCCCGTTTTAAAGGTGGCCCATTTTTACGACGTATTGTAACTGGGGATGAAAGTGGGTAGGCAAAAAACAATGACATTCGTACGGGTAAGAACCATTTTCAACCCCTCGATCAGCCCTAACAATAAAGAAGGTTCTTCTTTGTATACGGTGAGATTTCTCTAAAGTGATACACCACGAGTTGCTTAAACCTCGATAAATCTTTACAGCGATTGCATTTAATGATTGAAACAATAACTGTTAAAGAAACGATCTGTTCTGGTCAATAATAAGCCGAGGATTTTGCACCGTGTGGAAAATTGGAGCGAAAAACATTTATAGAAAAGCTTTTTAATGAAAAACCAGAAGAGTTACATAAAAAGAGAATTGTCTACAAATGAATTATTTCTTATCAAAAATGATAATATGATTTTATATAAACCTTAATTCATTTAATGCAATTAAGTCGAGCTTAAATCAAATAAATTTCACGTACGTTTTATTAAATATAAATATTTGAATAAATTTTTTATTTATATTTCAATCGAAGAATAAAATTACAGAATAGTATTCAAATATTTCCTTAACAACCTATCACTTAGATAACCATTCACGGATAACTGGATAAGATGAGCCCCTTTTCCAGTGATTTGAACATGTTCAGGAACGTATACGATTTGACTACAGCTTTTATATTCGACAAAGAAGTATTGTGATAAAAAGTTCTTTGTGTAACGATGCAGAATGCGAGGGAAATTATTTTTCAATTATACGAATTTATTATAAAAATATTTGCTATATCTCTCAGAGCTTCGACGTGATGGTTTGCAGTACACGTTTGAGTTCTATTCAAATTTTCAATTCAATATAAATCATTCAGACTTCGTATATGCAGAGAAATTGATTCCACAATTTATCAATGGCTTTGTATATTACGTTTGAATTTGCATACCGCGTATTAATAGAAAAGCTTCAAAGGGAAAAAGGGTTATTTCATAAATATTGATGAAAAAAATGTGAATATTTATGGTTCGAGTAAAACAAAATAATTTTATATAGTAAAATTATATATTTTATACTTTCATCGCCGGAAAATTGGGGATTGTTATCGTCATAACTGTTACAAATACGATCATTTATCATATCAGCTCACTTTCGCAGCGAATTATATATATATTTTAACCTTTTTCGACGTGTAGTATAACATAATTTATTTTGTAGAAAATAATATAGAGCGATATCGCTTATTTTATAAGCTAGAGGAGCTTTTGAAGATAAAGGTAATAGAGCAGAATTTGTTATCAACGAGAACAATGGAAAACGTGAAGAAAATGGCCTTAATATAAAGAAGTGTTACTCTGCAGTAAAGACAAAGGTAGTAGTGAAAAATTGGATTTAATAATTAAGATTAATGGACGGCGTAGCAACAGAGATTAATAGTAGAATGGCGTCAAAAAAAATATTTTTGATAATTATTCGACGGAATTTAATCACGTGGACCGGAACGAAAGTGTTGATGTATGCGAGGTGCGGCCCTGGTTGATATTAGTTTATCTGAATTATAGTTTTAGTTTCGGGGAAACTCAATCTGAGATTCTAAACGTGGTCACTGAATATATTTAGGGGATAGTTTCGGGTCGCGGAGACCCAAACTCATATCAAACAATGCCCTTATGTCATAAATATATATTTTTTAATGTTATATTATTCGATGCATTTGAAAGATGATATTTTTAGACGTGATTTCAGATTTAATTGAGTGAATTCAGTTGTTTGAAATATCAAGATTGATGAAGCTGAAGAGATTATATGAAAGTTTATAAACTTCGATTTCCTGTTAATACTTTTGCGCAAAGTAAATGTTTCGAAATTATTTCAGATATATTTATATTATTTCAAGGATGCTGCGATGTTTAATTCAAATATAAAATTGATTGTTCGATGGAACAGTTTAGTCTAGATCACTTGTTGAAACTGGAATCTCAAATTAATCGTGGGATTCCGTTTTTAATCACGCAAACGGTCCTGGACGTGATGTGCAAACACGTAACACGTGTGGCGTGATTTAGGGTTGCAATAATGAGAGTCGTTTACGTGTTGTTTTTATCGCCGGGGTTTTAAATACCCGGGGCCGAGCCGCAGAGAAACGGCAGCCCCTCACAATGGGCGGCCCCTACAACAATGGGCGCCCGGGATGAATTTACGCCGCCGAATGCTCTGCGGTAATGGCGAAAAAAAACGGATCAGTTTCGCAAATGGAAAATTCGCATCCATTTTAATTCACGTCAGTAAATTAATGGTGGTACCGATGCCTCGATTTTCATGAAGTGATTCTGGATATGTGAGATGAAAATATGATCTATTGCTTTTTTAGCAAAGAATATATGCAAATCATTTATTTCATGGATAAATATCTAATTTGCATAACGAAATATACGCTTAAAAAAATATTTTGGCATGAAATTCGATATATATTTAATGTCGAGTGAAAAAAAACTTATTTTGAATAGAAAAACTATATATATTTTCATTAAATATAATACCGGAATTATTCTTCAGACTTGCAGATGTCATTTTCTATAACATTGTAGATTATTACAAGAAGAATGTTTAAGATTAGCTTAGGAATTCGTGTACTACATAACAATACCACTCTTCGCATTCTCCCTTTGACTATTTAACCCATATTGACATCTGATATTAGATTTTTGTCTTTTGTAGTGAAGATAATATTTCCAGGTAAATATCAAAAGGAATTTGCCAAATATTTGTGCATATGTCTACATCACAGGCTCACCTGAGATTTAGAAAATAATACAAGTTTAAGATAAAATATGTACAGTACTATAAAAAGTGCGTTTAAGATAATTGTATTTTTATTAATAACAGTTATAGTTAGTTTCGTTTATATATATTCATGGTAAAAATGGAATATATATTCGCAGATCCACAAGGCTTAGTACTTCCACTATTATTACAAATCCTGGTTTTATATTTAAATCTCTACAAAAATATTTTTTTTTTAATTTGGACGAAAAAATGTCTATATGGATTCGTGACGCGGAAATGGCGAGGCTTTTAGAGTAAACACAATGACACATTTATTGAAAAACAACATTTATAGACAGCTTTTAGATTAAACACGTTGTAAAAACAATGCGCGTGACGTCGGTAGTACTCTCTGCTTGGTGATCTCTGACAGTGACGTCACTCGCGATGGTGTATTGTCTGTTTAGTGTATCTGCAGAGGAGTACTCCTCCAATAATCCCGACAAGAGATCGGCTGAAGGTCCTTAGCGATTGTGTCTATATCCTCTAGTCTTCCCTATGGCAAACCACAGCGACAATCGATGTGGTTTGCCATGGGGAAGACTAGAGAATATATCCAGAGTCGTTATTGGCGGCATCCGTGTGTAGCGCAACAAGATGGCGACTATATCTTACGACGGAACGAAATGCCAGAACGTCTTAACGTTTCAACCGCCGATCTTTTTAAATTTTCGATTAAAATTTATTATTCGTTACTCGGGGTAATATTTGATAATCATATCACTCGGTTAAATAATCAACTACGAGTCAACGCCCTGTAGAATTCAGATACCTTCAAATCCTACATCTTAGTATATTCGTTACCTTTATTTAATTCACATTATTTTTTTTTTCAATTAAAAACCATTCAATCTTATTACCATCCTGACTACTCAAAAGAATATCATAATGCCTGCCTTAATTACCTCCTGTCGCATCTTTTGAATATAAACCGACACTTTTAATCCACTCATCTTATTACTAATCTCTAAATTCACATAAATATCAAAATATGTCAAATTAAAATACAATATTCGATGTGATATTCGATGAAAAGGAAAATAAGCCAGCATCACATTTTGTAATACAAGGAGTGACGAAGAAGAAGATGAATAAATTCGCACAAGGTGTACTCAAAAACAATATCGTTTTTTTTTTCAATAACCATCTTCGATGGTTAGTTGGGCTTTACCTGCTAAACTATATAAAAAAGTATAACAGTAAGATCGATTTTTTTTAAAATTAATTCGAGCCCTAATCAAAAAATACTTTTTTTTTACCTAGTATAGATTTTATTGTCATTAAAAATATATTTGATTTAACTTTTTCGACTTAAAAAAATAGTAGACATCCTTAGTTATCCTTGGTCAAATGCATTGAAATGTTATATACTTCAGAATGGTCAGATTTAGTGAAGACAGGACAAATGTTTACGGATGAGCTAATATATTTCTGGATGACTGGTGATGAAAAATGGGCTCTATACTCAAACAAAGGACGCAAATAACAATGACTGTCAAGAGGTCATTGTGAAAAAAAGAGGAATAACTCATTTTGAAACATCGAATCCATGCCAAAGATAACTGCTTTATTGTGATCAGCTGAATCAATTATATTAATAATTAAAAAATAAGTGATGCAATAAGTATACATCTTACAAAGACAATTATATTTTTGATTAAAGTTAAATTAATACCTATTTTCCTTTAATCAATATAATATAATATAATTTAAACGACTATTCTTCAGATAACACTTGGAAATAATAAAATATGCTCTATATTTTAGAAAAACCTACTTATTTTTACTTACATATACATTATTCAATAAATTTTGGAACATTAAGAATTATGTAAACGTTTATCAAATTGTTTCAAGAGCTTTTTCAGATGAGTGTTGAGATGATTTTTTTTAAATAAATTAAATAAGATCAAATTTTTAGGAATTTTTAACTAAATATGCAAAAAAATAATAGATCAAATCAAATTTACTTCTTTTAGTTTTTCTAGATACATAAAAATTGCTTTTCAGCTACGATATACAGAATTTTCTCTAGAAAATATGATTTGTCAGTTTTAATATCAGTTGAAATGTTTGAATTGTATACAAATAAGATCAATAGCTTAATTTATGATTAATAAATAGACTAATTATTTTTCTTTTTAGTTTACGGAAGATGTTTGATATAAAAAAGTATGAAAAGCTTTAAAAACGTACATTAAACATAATAAATAGATCCTGTATTTTGTTATAAAATTTATAATTTAGGTAAATCGATGAACTATCCAGAAATTATAAGTGATTTAATATATAATATATTTAAAAAATTGCATTTTTTTAAGTTATCGTATTTAATTGTGCATTTTACAATATTCTATCTAGTAATTCAAAGCTCGCCTTTATTTGCAAAAGCTTACATTTTTATATGAAATATTATTTTACTATCTATTAAAACAGAATCAAATACGACTAGCTTGGATTCACTTTTCTTATATTATTTAAATAATGTCTGGAAAAAATTGGGATTCGAATTTTGTTCATTGATTTCTCAGTGAAAAAAAAAGTTAAGAGCATAAACCGCAAGTCTCAAATGCAGACGTCTGAAAATCAATGACATTACCGAAATTTTCCGTTCTATAGAGAACAATAAGGTAGAAAATGTTCATTCGCGCGTGACGCTATCTCACAAAGAATTTTTTTTTTGAAAAATAAGTAAGTGCATTTAGGCAAGTGCCAGAGCATTCAATTTGCCGTCTCTCTCCAGAAGCAAACATGAAATACGAAGAAAATAAATTCCATTCTCGGCATATCGGACCATGAAATATTCAATAAACCCTCGTTGTGTATGCGAAATGCTCGAAACGCTATGATAGAAGGAGAGACGAGTCAAAAAATGGCTATGACAAAAAGTCACATGACTGCGAAGCTCGTAAAATATGCAGTCAAATATGTTTTTATTACATGCTCCCGTCACTTTTTGAGCGGCTCGCGTCGCCGCCGGTAAAAATTCGCCAATAAATGTTTTATCGCCATATAAATACTGGCAAACTTCAGACAAAGAATACAGGGCGATGCGTAATTTGTCGTGAAGTCGTAAAATTCGCAAAGACGGAATTGTGTAATGGCGAAGCTTTGTCGTCGGTTTTAAGCTCCCGACTCACGCTCTTCACAATCAAGTATCGTTATCTGCCCCAAGCACACAATGACCGTGAAAGAAACTTCAAAGAAAATGTCAGAAAGTTGAAAACGGCGACGAACATTCTGGTCATGTTAAATTAACCCTTTTTTTCGAACGAGGAAAATTTTTTCCTTTATAATTTATTGCCTTTGATAAGTCGACGTCGCGTCGTGGAAATCCGGTCTCTATGACAATGTTTTCATTTTCATCTCTGATACTGTGGAAATTGTATTATTATATGATATTACTTCCACATATGATATAAATTAACAACTAGTTTATTTTAATATAAACAAGAAATGCTTTCACTACTTGAAATCAGCTCAAAATCCTTTATTATTTATACGTAAACATATTTTTATGAATTTTATTTAAATTAATAATAATAAAGTGAGACAATATTTTGAATAAAAAATAAGAAAATAATTTTAAAAATTCTCTAATAATTAGTATTGATCTTTCTGTCAAAAGAAAATGAGATTACTTAGAGAAACTAACTAATAATCATCTAATTTGTAGATTGTCTCCAAAATACTTAAATTTCTTAATGTATCGTAATGATTTTCATCATAAATCTCGAGGGCTTAAAATTATTAAAAATGCATAAAATTAGAAATAATTATTCATATTAAGTACAATTTCAAGTAGAATTATTGTCTTTGTTTTATTTTTTGTAGGATTCAATAATCTTAAAGAATATGTAATCATTTAAAAAAAAAAAATATTTTTTAAAAGTATGCTGATTTTATTTTTTTAAATACATTACGTTTTCACCCGCCTGGCATTTACTAAGTAAAATATATAATCTAAAGCTAAACTTAAACATTGGTACGGTGGAAACCCTTTTTTAAGTGCTAGGATTTCACATTTTTCATTTTAATACATCAGATTTTACGTTTTTTTCGCAATTTACGTCTAAAATATTTAAAAGCTTTATAAATTTTAATTAAAAAAATATA
The DNA here is from genome assembly GCA_022495035.1 of Philopotamus ludificatus. Classification (NCBI taxonomy): domain Eukaryota; kingdom Metazoa; phylum Arthropoda; class Insecta; order Trichoptera; family Philopotamidae; genus Philopotamus; species Philopotamus ludificatus. Next base: position 22,888 of record JAGXCT010034820.1, read on the forward strand.
TAAAACTAGCTTTCTTCCCTTCAAACTGAACTGATCCGTTCTTACGTGCATAATTACAGCAAATTTTATATAAAAACTTGGTACAGACATTAAAGATCTCTTAAATTCAATAAAAAAAAATATTATCGGAAAGCTAAAATCCATAAAAAACTAGAAAAACTGTATGTATTTATCATGAAAAAACCAATGCGTGATTAGCGTGATATAAAAGATATTATTTTGTCGATATTTTTGATTTTATGATAATCAATATGACGCGTAAATGACACACACACTGAGGGAAGTCCCGCCCCAGCCTGAGGACACGCCGCCGATTACCGACAACCGAGTTCTCACGGCACGTGTCACTAGTATGTTTCACTTGCACTTGGCATATTATATATTTGATGTTAAATAGCGCTATGTCGTTGATCTTTTTGAAAAAATCTGAAAAAAAAAATATTATCCTAGCATAGTTTTCCATATTAATTGCGCTATTTTCACCTAATTGATAATTTTGTGATTGGCTATCTGGGTTAATCTGTAATGTAATCTGTATCACGCATTGTTTTTTCTATGAAATAAATAAATAGATTTATTCTTTAGACTTATTTTGGATTAAAACAAAAAGTTTGTGACATAAGATTTATTTTAAAAAACTTTGGGCTCGCAAAATATACCCCATCGGCACGACTAAGTAAATATTAAAACATCTGAAATTATGGGATATAGTGGAGAGTAATTTTTACGGAAACTTGTCCGACTTGGATATCTTTAAGAAAGAAGAAGTAAATTCTATTCAACCAATTCTAACAAAAGAAGAAGCAATTGAAAGCCTTCTTAATAAATATAAATAATCATTATTTTTAGATTACTTTATTACAAGCTCTCATTTATGTTTTCCTCGTTTTTATTTTTTTGACAGTCCTTTAAAAATCTAAAAATGAGCTTTCACAGTATTTTATTTTTTAGATGACAATTTTTTTTTTTATATATGTTTGCATTAAAAAAAAATGGAAGTTAAGAACTTCATAGGTTGTATGATTTTAACTGTCACATTTTTTTTGTTATGTTGTTACAAGACGAAATTTGCGATATTTTCTTATCCAAAGATAAAACAAATCACGAAGAGACAACGTTTCACCTGATTAAGGCGATAGAGACAGCATCGCTGAAAGAGTTAAA
>JAGXCT010034820.1:26810-64605 GCA_022495035.1 Philopotamus ludificatus
GTCTCCTTTTTTTATCCTACCAACCAATATCATGCCTTGTAGGTAACATACATATCAATACGATAATCTAAATTAACTACGACTAAGCTAAGTTAGTACTTAGAATGATCAGCCTTCCGATGATAACTATGAATTAAGATAATTATTTATAACACTAGCCAAGGGAAATGTAAGCGTGAGAGACCCATTACTTTTGCATGTTTATATAAATATTTACATGGTATAAATTTAAACCCATCTATCTTACGTTAAATATATAATTATATAAACAAAAAATAAATTTTGGAATTCAGTTGATATATTATTTAAATTAACCAGTGTCGTGGTTTGACATTAGGGGAAATATTGTATTTTAGAATATTTACCAAACTTTTATTTAGGTGAGGGGCGCTTTGAATTTTCAGTTATGCCATCCATCCATTGTCAAGTAAATATATAAAATGAATAAATCTTTACTATCCATATTTATGTAACCGATCCGTTACCTAATGAGACGAAGAGAAAAAAGGGCAGAGCTCAATCGTCTCGCACATTTTTGGCCATGATGATCCGTTACCTAAGAAAGATTGTTAGTGGGTATGATAAGTGGACTCTACTCTAATTCAAGAAGAAAAAAGCCATGATTTTCATGGAATCAGGTACCTGTGTATCGTTGGACTATCATTGAGTAAAAAAATATTTTTTGGATTTGATGGGATGTTTCGGGAATAATTCATTATTAATTACTAAAACCTAATCAGACTATTACAACAGGGTTGTATTGTTGTAATAATATGAGTTAAATTGTAAGATTAGAGGAGATACTGCCTAATAAATTATCAGTATTAGTAAACAATGATAATGAAAAACCACACCTAGCAAAAATTACGCTGAACAAAATAAGAGATATAGATTAAAATAAAAGTTCTCAACAATTAAATAATATTATACAGTTTTTTTTTAAATAAATAAACGTTTCGTCGCAATAGACAAAAATGTTATGTTTGCCCAATTTATTCCTATGTATATTTATTTACTTTCAGAAATTAATGATATTTTACAATTTTTTTATTGAAATATATAGAATTTAAAAACGTTATTATATAGTGTGGTCCCGTACAACGCAGAAGATCCGTTAATTTATTATTTAAGACTAGATTTTCCTTGCGTATTGTGAAAATTGATGGAGAAAATGCACAGCTGACACAGAAACGATTATTATACATTTTTAACTATGTGAAAAATTATCTAACGCGTAATACGAAACTATTTTTATCATCAAATCATAATTATATTCTTAATTATTATTATACTAAATTTATTTTATTTATTATATATTACAGGTTAATTTAATAACGTAGTTTTTGCCGAATACACATTGTATATTTTAAAATCACAGCAATAAAACCTGATTTAATAGTGATAATAAATTATTTTTAATGAAAAACTCATTAAAATTCTGTTTATCATATATGAATATAATATTATGTCTAAAAAGTATGTTTAATTAAAAATACCTTAATGTGTAGTTAATCCTGAATACGTTTCAAACATACCTGAAAAAGAAAAATAAATCAAATTATTTTCTGATACATAATTCATATTAACGAAATAATTAATCATTTCGGTAATTTATTTATATATTTCGGCGAGATTAATCCGACAATTATGCAAATCATTCATATCAATATTATTTCAATTATTTTTTAATTCAAATACATGACGTGTACTGATAAGAGCTAAGCAAACACAATCCATCACGAGCAAAAGTATCACATGCATATAATTAATCAAGATTTGCATATTTTTATACATATATTTTTTTTTTGTATAAAAAGCTACCTTCGATGTAATAGAAGCTTTTAATCCATTTGTTCACACGTGTAAATAAATAAATGAACATTCTTCTAGGCCTTCACCCCATCAGATGGGAGGCCATTAAAACCCTAAATGTCGAGAAATTCCGTTTCCACGAAACCATTAATCAAAATCAACACTAGCCCACCCAAGGTGAAATAGACTAAGACTTAGAAAAATAGCTTATGTATAAATAACGAGAGCGGTTACGAGCAATATATACCGTTTTTTAATACGAACATCCCGATTCCGTATCGATTCGTGTTATTCATGAGCAGATGTCTTATTTTTATCTTATGATATTAAAAAAAATCGCTACCTGCGAATCCCGATATTCATTCAGTCATAAAAATATATATTGGCCATTCATTCATGGCCATCGTACGCCGCGTTTATATAAGAGCTGAGTCGAAGCAGAGCACAACTATGTAAAAATATTAATTTATTTAAAATTGAAAATCGGTAACGGTCCATTCTCACGTTATTGCCGTGTACAAGCCAAGTCGTAAAAGCTCTCGTATTTAGAACATTCCGGAAAACGGTTCGTCCGACGTGATTAGCCATTATATTTGCTGCCAAAAATCATTAAACTATCGTCTATTCCCGGTAATATTATGCGGAATAATTTATATAGCCCATCAGCATTCATCAAACATCGCCTTATCTACATGATTAACAACGGGCTATGCCCTTATCAGCCCTCTGTGTCAAATAAATATTTAATAAAATAATTAAACATTGTTTGTCGTGTGGGATGTGGGTTACTAACATATTTGCAACAATGAAACAGGGGTTATTACACCTGCTAATAAATTAAATTATAATTAAAAATCATACAAAAAGTTTATAAGGATTTATTCAATTATTTAAAATAACATATTTGATAAAAAAAATCATGGAAATATAAAAAATTAGTCCTCTCAAATTTTCACTCACGATTAAGCATCTGTTTCCCGCGGTTGTTAAGCATAAAACTCTGACATTTTTTAAAAGGATTCATTTCTTATTGTGAAAAGTAGATTCTATTTAATTATTTGACGAAAAAAGTGGCCTTCCCCAAAACAATTGTCTGTTTCCGTCTGAAAATGATATTAATTTATTTTTCTTTGTATTTGTTAGGTGAAATGTTTTAAGAAAATTCATTATGAAACATTTTCAGATTATAGCGGGGGTGATTTATTACACAATTAACAAAATTAAGTGGAAATATTTAATAATAATTGAGCTTTGTCATTTAATTAAGACATAATTCGACATATAATTATTAAAATCAACTTTTTACTCTAAACTTATAGATTTAAAGCTTTAAGCATTATAAGAAAATCTTATTATTATAGTTATTTCTAAAAAAATAAACTTAATATGTGCATACTAGCCACATATATTAGAAAAATTATATAAAACAATAGGATAGTTAAAAACTTTTCCCATAATAATGTTTTTTAACCTTTTCCACTTCGTGGGCCAGACGTATTGGCCCTAAAAATTGTATAGCAAACAACTTGAACCAAGCTTTTTTATTTCATTTAAAAAAAATGTATTTTTTTTAATTGGATATCAGATTAAACCCTATAAATGTGTCTTATTCATTTTCCTAATGCATATCTCTGTGTAAAAAAAATATAATAAGAGTAACTCATAGATTCGACTACAAATAGAAACTCGTACATTCGACTAAGAGTGGTCAGAATGGAAAGGGGTAAACTAGTAGTCCAAGTTTTACTATGAAAAATTTTGAAAGATAGCGAGTGATAAATTATTACGAAAACTCAAAATGTTAAGAAAAACGATTTTCCTGATTTTTATAAGAAAATGTATTCTTTTTTTCATTGAAAAACAATCATAAAAATAAATAACTATGAAACAATTTTTCATATACAATAATAAAAAAGGATATCATCATCATCATTATCATTTATCAGCCACAAGGCTCTCACTCGCTGAGGGCATGGGCCTTACCAAACTTCGAACGGTAGTCGAGGCCAAAGGAACCTGAGTCTCACACGTGACGTGAGGGCTCCCTTTTCGTGTCCATACCGCGGGGACCCGAGGCGTCTTGGTATGTAGTTTCCCTCTCTTGGTCATTACTGGCATTGAACGTACATCTTCTACCATGTTGGTATCGGATTTTAACCTCTCGACTGTGTCCAGGCAAGTAGGAGGGGGTTTGTCTCGGTATTCGTTTGTTCTCTTCTCTAAGGTGTTATCTGTTTATAACGAGTCACGAGTGACAAGTAGCGAGCGACCACACACACACACCTTTATAGATATACACAGACGTACATATGCACATCTGCCCAAAACGAGTCTCAAGTAGCCGGTCGCAAGTGAATATAAGTCGCGCAATAGCAATCCTTTCATCATGAGAAAGACCTCCTCAGAGAGGGGTCTCCTAGAAAGAAGGAAGAGGAGTGAAAGTATCGAGACTAGATCAATTATTGGTCAACAGATTAGGGTTTTCCTTCCTAGGGTATACTGGCTCTGTGGTGAGAAATCCGCTAGAGACCAGATTTTATTTATGCACACAAGGATATGTGTACACCAACATGTACATATTTTTGCACTGTTATGTTTTTATAAATAAAATCCATTTAACACGTTAAACACGATAACCTAAATATGCGTCATATGTAAAATTGTCGTTAGGAGCCGCTGACGCATTTATGCGTCATTCAATATCAAGAATTCATAATTATTCATTTAATGTGAACATTTTATGATATATTTTGATGTTATTTTCTTGAAAAAATATTTTTTATCACTATTTTAAATCAAAAAAAATACAATATTTTAATTTAATTATCAATCTACAATAAAGTTCAGTGAAACAAAGGTATTTATTTATTTTTATTATAATTTAATCATATGAAATTATTGTTTTCTATCTAGAGTATTTTGTAAAATATCTTCTAATTCCGATTTTAATAAGTCGATATGAATAATATCAACAAAATTTAAACTTATCTGTACATAATCTTATTATCTTACTGTATTATCCATTATGTTAATAATAAATAAATCAATATTATCATTTTTGTGTAATCATTTTATCCCTGATCAGGTGTTTCTAATAGTTATATAAACATACAGGATGTCCCAAAAATTGTATGATAACTTTTTGATTTCCTTTCGTAAATAATGACCAAGTGATAAGGATTCAATTTCGAAAAAAAGAAAATCTATTTTAAAATGCTATTGGAAGTATGATAATGTAGCAGAGAAGTATAAAGACAAAATCGCCGGGACTTTTAGGCACATCCATCTTCGCAACTTACAATTAATCGGATAAAATAAAACTTTTAATCGAATGGAACTGTTCAGGATATTCATAGACCACGTTCTGGAAAACCAAGAACATCAAGAAGCTCCACCAACTTAGAAAGAGTACTGAAATTAAATATCCATCGCAATTTTAAACGTTATAAATGGATAAGTTACTTTCTAAACAGTTTTTCAAATGGTACTTGGAAAATATGAACAGGATGCACAGCTTTTAAGAAAGATTGTTTGTAACAAATAAAGCTACATTAAAATTAAATGGCACAATTGCTCTTACTGGGCAACAGTAAATCCACATGTTATGCAGGAACATCATGTAAATTTAACAAGAATTTATATTAATAATTTATTGCAATAATCTGTTTTATTGCGTATTTGGGAGGACTTTGATAAATATGGCAAATTTTATTTCCAAAAGTAAGAACATTTTTTGATGAGAATCTTCCAAATTGATGGCTTGGACGAGGAGGTTCCATAGAATACCATACCCGTTTCCAAGACATAACGTCACTAAACTTTTTCTAATGAGAATACCTTAAGAATAAAGCTTAGGTTAAAAAACTGACGACACTGAAAGAATTAAAAGCCGCGATTAACCCCTTGTGTGATTTGCCCGAATACAACTCGGGTAGGTATTTTGCTGAACAGTGATTTGCCCGAACTGGATTCGGGCACATCGTACACGAAACTTTTTATAGTGATTTGCCCGAATACAGCTCGGGTCATTGAGTGACACCGTGTCGTAATTTGATCTTTCGAGAACAATTACCCACTTTTTTCAAGAGGTTGACCACAGAAGTGGTTAAGCAAGAATGCGCCACAACACCAAATGAAATATTTGGTAAAGTTTATGAATCAATAGCCCACCGTTATCATCAGTGTATTGACCAGAATGATAATGATTCGAACAGGAGGAGAAGTTAATTATATGTAAAGAAAATATATCTTAAATATATTGATCATAAATTGCATTTAATTCAAGTTACATATGCAGAATAACATATTTAATAATTTATATTTGCATAATTTTCGTCATCAAACAATAAAATTAGAATGTCAATATATTTATCGGTAATACCACTATTTATAACCCTTAAATATTAATGCCACGAATAATACTAGATTTTAGCAGCCGAATCGTACACGCATCGACTGCGACAGAACATTACTATTAAATTCGTATTTCGTGTTTACAGTCGGCAATAACCGTAAATTTAATAGCCGAGTATGAATAGGGTCACTACAGTCGTAAACAGTATTAATATTATGAAATAATATTTATTTTTCTTAAATTGGCGACCCCTGATTTAGAATGGCGGTTGGCCTGTGTGCGATCATCAGAGCGTAACGGGTAGATAGAACATTTGTACGCTCGGCGTGAGACGTGACAGAGATGCTACTACATACAAATGAATATAATTAATAATATGTTTTTATTTAAATTTTAATAATAAAAAAATAATAGAGAGATCCTGAGATATATTTTGGTTTAAATACATATGTATGTGTTGCATACATCCAGCATCAGATTAAGAGCGACACGTTTTAAATATTAAATTCCGGACAAAAACACATTAGGATCAAACGGATGAAAGTTGCTCTATGTTTGATGAATAATATATGAAAATGTATATTATTCAGTAAAAATAATGATAAAAATAATTAATTTCAATACAAACGTATAAATCTTGCTGAATATGTTTTATCAGCGAGTAAATTAAATATTGCCTCAAAATATGTATTGTATTTATTTTTCCCCATGAAGTATTTAAATAGAGCGCGGCAAAAATATTCAAACACCATAACGACTATTAAAGTAACCGTTTTACATAATAGGATTAAAAATGAATGCGGAATCGTAAGCTAGACTGTGGGGGTTTTAAGGTTTTAGACCAGATTTAAATACTTGCAAAATATGCATATAAATACAACGACAATTGCGGCGACAACGCACAACTTTCGACTGTGAATTCGACCGAAAATGCTCGTCGTGCTCGGTTTATTATTGCGTGAATGTTGCTCGAATTTTCCAGCTGATGATTGCGAGTTTCCACGCTTCGCACAATTTTCAATGCAATTTTTTTCAAATCATATTTTTAGCATGAAATTATTGCATATATAATTCAAAATGTTTTATGAAAACCATTTAATTTAAACTTAATTAGATTCCATGATTGGAATACCTTAATTAAAATTAGTACACACGTCCCAAAATTTATACAAATAGAACTAATTTTCCATGGTACGTACTGTCAAATAATTATCATTTAGATATCGTTTAGATATATACCTATATATAGCTATACATAGATATAGGGATATAAATAATATTAATTTATACACAAGTCGGCGATAATTAATTTCGCGCAATTTTTCATGTAGTAAATGATGACATTATTCTTAATAATAAACATTTAAGTCGAATTCAACGTCATTAGAATATTCCTATTCTTCCTTTATGTGCCAATGCCTCAAAAAGAATTATTATACATCTGATCTCGAACTAAATATTTAATGATTTATTAAAAAATATATTTTTAAGATGCATTAAAATAATAAAATTCTCAGTTTTAACCATTATACAAAGGATCATAATTTCACATTTTATTTGCAGAGAAGCATTTAAGTTGATGAATATTTAAAAATTACATTTTTCTTAATATTCCTTAAAGTAAAATAATTTACTTTAATATTCACATAACACTGATTAAAATTCTAAAACCAAAATTAGCAAAAAAAATGCTACACTTAAAATAAATATTAGTTTTACGATTAGTTAATAACGATTAGTTTTACTAAATTATTCGGGAATTAAAGTATTTTATTTTTCTCAAATAACTCTTTTAATCTAAATCCTACCTGTGACAAACTTTTTGTATTTGTCTAAAAAAGTCTAAAGAATAAATATTATAAACAGTAATTGTTCTTTATTATCTCCAATTATACGAAAAAAATATAATAACAATAAAAAATCGCTTATGTTGCAACGGACGCGATGTTTTTTCTCGCTCGCATACAGTACGATATGCCAAGTGTGAGTAAAACGTGCGATTGATACAGGTTTTACACTTCAAATTTGACGTTTTACAAATCAAATTGGACGTTTTGCAAATAAAATTGGACGTATTACAAATCAAATTGGACGTTTTGCAAATCAAATTGGACGTTTTACAAATCAAATTAGATACCTCATTGTATTTTATAAAAAAGTTTTACATTCCTAATACATATACATATTATGTACATTTTTAAATAAATACTAGATATTTATTTATTTATAATAGAATTGTATGGCATGAAATAATTTCTCACTCTACCGTTAATTCAAATATTTTCACAGCATTTCTCCAAAGATTATTTATAAAACTAGCTGAAATGAATTTAAATGCTGTATGGTTGATCTTAGATAATGCAAGCATCCATCATACTCAAAAAGTGCGTGATATTGTTGAACAGTCTGGTCACACACTCATTTTTTGCCACCATATTCACCAATTATGAATCCTATTGAAGAGGTATTTTCAAAAATTAAATTTTCTGCAAGGAATTTGTTGGCGGATCCTTCAAACTGTCAAAATTTAGAAAACGTGATAAATTTAAAGAATTGACAGTCTGTAGAAACTGTCACTTCTTTAAATTGCTATAAATATTTCATGAACATGCAGAAGAATATTTATAAAATAATTATTATCTAAATATCTTTTATTTATTTAAAAATGTACATAATATGTACACGTATTATGAATGTACAACTTTTTTATAAAATACAATGAGGTATCTAATTTGATTTGAAAACGTCCAATTTGATTTGTAAAACGTCCAATTTGATCTGCAAAACGTACAATTTGATTTGTAAAACGTCCAATTTGACTTGTAAAACGTCCAATTTGAAGTGTAAAACCTGCGGTGAGAGCTCAGTTCGTGGCAAGACATCTCCGAGGGTGCGTGTCACCCTCGAAGTTTTATTCTCAGCGACATAAGATTATTTTATTAAAATACAGTTAAGACAAACGATGAGTGTTTATAAAATTATTTAATTATTACAGATTTTGGTAGATTTAAAAAACTACTATTTAATAATATGAGCATCCTAAAAATATATGTTGAATAAATGCTTTTAAAAAAATTTACTACTTTTTATTGATATTAAAATTAAATTCGTTTTATTTGAAAAAAAATCGCAAAACTGTCAAAAAATTTATATGGCAAAATCATAAATGTAATTGAAAAACTGCTGTGGCCTAAAAATATGTCCATGGACTGTATTCGATAATAAAAAAATAGGTAAATGCTATAATGATTACATTATTATTATTCTCGCGTCTTTTTTTGTAGCTTTTTTAGAAGAAAAAGGACACTATTAATAATTAAAAAAATAACAGCATAGGTCTGATAGTTTAAGTATTGATTTATTTTATATAATATTTTTATTCAAAAAAGTTTGAGAGTATTCTAACTTGTCTAAGCTCATTTAATATATTATGTAATAAGCCCTTTTTATAAGACAATCGTAGATATATACACAAATAAAGTCTTACTCTGAAAAAAAAATAATCAGCACCGTCCATTGGTATGTATTCCCATGGGTAAGTTCCAAGAAGCGTTTCATTACTTCAATGTACTAGACATTTTTTACGCTGAAAACGCTACCTACAAATATACACTTACATCTAAAATTCCAGTTTTAATTATTATTATAAAATTCGCAAAAAGCGAAAGTCATCGCTACAAATTGCGCAATTCAAATTGTTTGCGGAAAGAATCCGAAAAATGTTTGCGCAAAGAAATGTATTTAATGACACTTTCACCTGGATGAAAAATTTTTTCATCCTCTCATACGTAAATACAAATTGTAAAGGATTTTATTTTTCTGCGGTACAACTCGCCTTATTATTTATGGCGCTACGGTTGATGAATAGAAAATGGATATGTTTCCCCTCACAATAATAAATATTTTCCTTCATAAAAAGGAATAAAAATGTGAATCTCGAGCACAATACCTGAATCAAATACATATTTTATTCACAATAATACGAAATAATTTTTCAAAGGACAAATATCCTGCAGAATTAACATCATACGTCTGAAATAAATCGTATTTCAGACATCTACGCGAAACTTTTGCCGCGATGAAATAATAATACGACTCTACATCTGTATTCCGGATATGTTTTTGATCGTGCGAAAACACCTGGCAGACATACTAAGTCTGAAATCTTGCGGGGAACTCCGTGAATAATAAACAAAATGATATATTATAATATTTAAGCCAATTAAATATTAAAATTTAATCTAACATTACGTAATAACTTATAAACACGGCTATACAATTATTAATATTTTTATTACTGTCACCTTCGAATTTTTCATAAAACTATAAAATTTCTATTTTTGACTATCTTTTTAAACATATTTTTGTATTTACGCGTAATTTATTTATTTTTTCTTATTATATTAATAGAAGGTTTGATAATAAAATATGCTATTCTTAACCTTATACATGGCGTATCTTGACATTAGTGACCATATTAAATGCTTACTATTAACTATTTTTTTTTTGTTTAAAAAATAAAATGTGGAAAGAATTTTAGACCAAAAACATTACCTTTATAATTTCTGAACTTTCGTATTCTCTAAATATGTCCTTTATGACTATTTTTAAAGATATAAAAAACATAAAAGGACGAAGAACTAGGAAAGAATCCTTTTATTTCTTATTAAACTACGTATATAACAGTTTCACAATATTTAAATAAATTTTCAATGTCTTTTTAAAATTTATTTAAATATAAAAAATATCATTAGATCAGTACCACTATTACTTTTATTTCATTAATAACATTTTTTATTCCTTCTGAAGCTGATATAACTAACGGTACTTAAACTCTTGCCATACCTTTTTTAATTCCCTTTAAAAATTTAAAATATTGATTCTTCAATTTTTTACCTATCCCAATACCATCCTAACACAATCCTCGATTTTAAAACTTACTGTCAATCAATTATCTCTAAATAGGGTTAAAAAAACAACAAAGAAGTTTATATCCAAATCGGACCCTATTACTATATCCTGTAGTAAATTGTAAATGCACTCCTAACCTTTTAAACCCACCATATTTCTTATCACTAAATCCTTATAAATAATAAAACGTATGTAAATAAAATATAACATTCGATAAAAAGGGGGAAAAGCACCACGTTACACTTTTAGAAACAAGGACGAACCAAAAGGATGTTTGATATATTAAATTATTAAAAAGAAATCTTTTGCCTTTATTATTAATACTTTTCTATTGCGAATATTACGAATTCTGTTATCTAGAACAAAAAAGATGCAGAAAAATATTAGTATGATCTCGATACAGTTTAATTTATAATAGGATTTTGATTTTCATCTATAAAATATGATGTAATGGATTTTTGTAATAAATAGCACTAAAAATTAAAATCTAATATAAAAAAGTCACGTGTTTGAATTGCGACATCATCAAAAAATTAACATATAACATAATTTTCGTACTCAACATGGCAACACTGACCAATTGAATAGCACTTTACGGTTAGGTTAATATGAAATAATAAGCTTCGGAAGGGATTTTTTTATGTTTGACCGAAAAATGATAATTTTATTTATAAAAACAATCCACATTGCTAGAAAATTCAAATCTTTAGTTAAAAGTTGATAAATTCGCTTAGAAAAAAGAGCCGCGAAGCGACAAAATTTTTATGTTTTACTAAAAACAGAAAAAGAAAAACGTTATTTTTATTCATACCTCATATTAAAAAGGTACAACTTGTAGATAACTAATTAGATTTAGAACGACTCAAACCAGAGCCTTGTAAATTTATATATTAAAACAATCCACAAATAATCTTGTTAATGGAAAGGATATACGATTTCTTTTTTTCGTAAGAAAATTGGCAACTGTCCTAAAATTCCTTCCCACGAGGTATAAAGATGTAAAACTATTTGGATTAAAAACTAAGCAAGAGGAATATTTTTCTGATGGCAGATCTGCTGATAAGCCATTCTAAACTGCGCCTTGAGTTTTTAGTTTATGTGTAATCCAACCTCAATAGGATCCGATCATATCGATCAGATCTATTTAAATTTCGTTCCCTATTTTTTCTCTTCAACATGGACCCTCCAAATATTTGGACCGCTCCATATCGATCACTCCATTTAACCAAATATTTTTTATAAAAACGAAATTCAAAAGCTGATAGCCAAATGACAAATGACTCTAATACAGGGGTGAACAACCTTTTTTACAACGGCCTTATGACAAACTTATGATAATATTGTACAAACACTGTGTAATGAACTCAATTTATCTCTTTATTAACAAAATAAACCAAGTATTAAAAAATACAAAAATAAAAACAATCATTTCATCGGCGACGAAATATATATAGCGAAGACCCGTTTTACGTGCCCGTATTTCACATTTTCTCGCTATTGTCGTTTATTTTTGTAGTCCCGTTTTATTTTAGTACATTTAGTACTCGTCTTTACTTTTTTTATTTATCGCAATTTACGTTTGAAATATTTAAAGTTCGAATCAATTTTTAAACATATTTAAATAAATGCGCGACGTTTTTAAACGTTAGAAGTGAATATTAGGAAGCAGAACGGTCCATTAATTCCAGATTCTGTGGTCAATCTCTTGGAAAAAAGTGGGTTATTGTTCTCGAAAGATCAAATTTCGACACGTGTCACTCAACGCGCGCGATGCGTTCTCTAGACTGGTGGGGGAATGACCCGAGCTGGATTCGGGCAAATCACTATAAAAAGTTTCGTTCATGATGTGCCCGAATCCAATTCGGGCAAATCACTGTGTCAGCAAAATACCTACCCGAATTGTATTCGGGCAAATCACACAAGGGGTAATCACTAAGACATTATCTATTAAATATCAAAGGATTTACTACATCAAATTGCTGGATAGATCGTTTCAGGAAGAGATACTCTGTAGTCTATAGATCAGTTTGCGGAGAATCTCGATGTGTTAATTTTGACACCGCTGAAGGTAAGAAAAAGACGGACGTTTCTATTGTAATAGCAGACTATGCTCCAAGAGATATTTTTAATACCTAGAAGACATTCGTCTTTAAGGGTGAAAGCTATCATAGAGGAAAATTAAGTAAAAACAGGCTAACTGTTCTTTTGATTACAAATTCAGATAGTGAGAAGTTTTCCCGTAAGTAATTCGAAAAGCACAAAAATTTCAGGGGTTCAAAAATGTAAAAATTGAGGGCCTTTAAAGCTATTTTACCGAAAACATGATTTGATTTATTGAAAATGTACAGTAAGACAAATTATAAGATCGATTTAAAAGATCCCAAGACCTGCAATAAGCACAAAAACATGTACCAAACTAATTTACGTGATTATCTAAATAAAAAATAATTTTCAATTTTTGTTTTCTAACCCGGAATCTACGTTTTCCCTCCAATTAATTATTTTTTATCGGTCGCGTGTTGGTCATCTCTGCTCTAATGGACCCAAGGAGATAATATATAATATAATAAATTAAAAATATGGTTTTTTATTTGAATTTCTTATTAATATATTTTTTAAAAGTTTTTATTTTTAATAAATAAAAAATGTTTACTGTATCTCTCGTAATATTATTTTAATATCACGTCAAACTTATTATTCATATGTACGATTTTTAAAATCCATCGTATAAGATATATGACCGACACGCATGACTTATTCATATTAGGCGTAAAACATACAACCCGTGTTATATTGATATAATACGGGATGATTTATACCGATTTCTATTTCATTCATGAGAAAAAACTAGGACTATTCTTCGCTGAAATCGTATTATGCAACCGTCTACGGAGCATTTCAATTTAGCGCCATTCTATTAAAACCCATTCATATGAGACCCAATTTTCTATGGTTTAATAAATGGCCGACGGCCATATCGCAGCCGAAAATCTCCGCCGAATGCCCGGCCTACACAATACAGAGGAGAAGTTTAAACCGACGTTCATCCAACAAAAGGCGACAAGTGCCATTGAAAAGTGTCGCGGGGCTAAAGCAGCAGCTCGATAAGACTGCCCAAAAATGGGAAATAATTGTCGATAAATAATCGGGACACGCTGTATGCACGGAGCCGAGCTTACGTGTTTTCTCTGTGTTTCCACGTCTCTTTATGCAAGCAGCTTTTCATATTTTCGTCACGGATTTCAAACATCGCTGAAGATAAGAGATGATAAGAGGAGAGATCCGATCTCGAGATGTTACACTAGTTCAAAGCGAAACGTACATGCGACGGTTTTCCAAACAATGAAAAAGCGGAATCGGCCATACTTGCAGAGCCAGATAGAGACTTTCATCCAATTAAACGCACAGAATCATATAAAAAAATATTCAAACACATAGAAATATCTTTCTCGACACACATTAGAAATAGAGTGAGATGAATAAAACAATCTAGGTACGAATCGATTCCAATTCCATTAAATTACATATACATTTAACACGGGATTTCAATTAATATCGATCGAAACCGTCTCCGTCTTCGGTTGAAATAGATTTCCGACCTCGTTTCTAATTGAAGTCTGCATCCGGATGAAATATTAAATATATTTTATTTATTATTAAATCCTGAATTACGTAATTAATCAACTCTCTCTCTCTATTTTATTAGCACAAATGCAGATATCTCAATATTATCTAATTCCGGAAACGTTAAAACAATACTGAATCTATATTTAATTCATTGAATAAACAGCCGGATGATGATTTCAACTTTAAGATAACACTTAACATACGAAAATATATTTCGAATGATCGTGTACATCTCCTTTTAAATATATTAATTCATTTAAAATTCAGTACCTCTTTTCTACTTCGTTAGAGATTTCAATCATATTTTAATATTTTCTTTGAGAGTCATTTTATGACTAGTATGAATTATGTTTTTGATATTTATACTATTAAATGGATTAAAAGATAATTTATAAATGAAGAATATGCCTTTTAATTTTTTAATCATCTTGAGAAGTGATATAGAAATATTTTACATCGGGATTAAAACGGAAAAAAAATATAATCGATTTATACATGAATATCTGCATCTTTATATGCCTAAAAAAGGATCAGTTTATTATAGCAATATAAGAAAAAATATAAATAAAAATTGCCTAACTATTTTTGATACAGTTATTGATCGTATTATTTATGAAACAATTTTTCCTTATTATTTTATATGTGTTTTATCATTTTTTTCCTGATATCTAATCATGCACAGTCCCTAAATATTAGCCTTATTTGGTAAATTAATATTATGATTTATTATGACCCTCACACTATCCTTAGAATTTGTTCATTAACGATTTTAATTATTAATAATAAATGAATGAATGAATAAAATGCTTTTTTGTTATTTCGATTAATCAAAGGCATTCTTTTTTAAAAATCAATTCCTTTCAAAAATTTATAAAACGTTAAAAACCTCTAATAGAATAAGATAATTATTACGTTAACTGTGAATTAACTAAAAGTATTTAATAAGATCAATAAATAAATAAATATAGAGAAATAAAATCCTAAGTATAAATTAACTCATCCATTACAGTGGCTTGAAAACAATCACATCGTCCGAAGGGGGTATATCAGATTTTTAACATTTTTAAAACAAATAAATTGTTCTAAGAATAAAAATGAGCTCTCGCAGCACGTGTCTATTGCACGTTTCATTTCCACTCGGCACATCGCACCGGATGCGAGCGAGAAAAAACATCGCGCGCGTGGCAACAGCAACGAATATTGTTATTTTTATTTTTTTCGCAATTGCAGACAATAAAGGACAATGATTATTTCGAATTTTAATTTTTTTACACTTTTTTCGACAAATATAAATAAAAAGTATAACATATGATTTATATTAAAAGAGTTATTCGAGATAAATAAAAAAAATTGGGTAAACCAATATCGATACAGTTAGAACCAAAACTTATTACTCCTTAAACAAATCATTACTTGTTAAATTAAACATGTTATTTAACAATTTTCAGACAATGACAGTTGTTCGTGTAATATTATTATCAAATTTAATCATCATATTCATAGATTTTAAGTAATTAAAATGTTTTACATATAAATACAAAATATACATTATTAATTTATTAATATATAATAGATTATTCGATAATAAATCTATATTTTTTATTATTTTATGCATATACATTGAGCTAAAATATAATCCCAATAATTGTTTATAATTAATTCTAACATCTCTGGTATTTTTTTTAATTCTCTTCTTGTAAAAATTAGGTGGTCTAAGTTCAATATGAGTTTCACGATATTTTTTTTTATATCTACAAGGATCAAAAAAAAATCTGAAAGTGCTAAATCTATAGAGTATGGTAGATTAAGTTAACAATTTAATATATTTATAATTATTTGAACACCTTTCAAAATTAATATTTTATTTTCAACTATTTTCAACTAAATAAATCAATTATTACGTTCAGTTTTCTAAAGCGAAATTGTTAATTATTAGAGAACCATGAAATAATTTCTCTCTTGCCCTCCCATTTTCTTAGTTTGTATTTTAAATAGATCTATCAGATATAATCATATGTGTTTAAGAGAAAAAACATCTAATTGAATTAATTTCGATATCCAAATAAATTGTTTAACTCATAGGGATTCATTTTCACCAAGCATATTATTTCCACCTCTCTAATATTTAAACTCTTTGGTCGTATTTTGATATTATTTTTTAAATAATACAGTCAATTAATATTTATGTAGTAGTATTATGAGTATTTTCGAGCTTAAAATTTGTTGATATATACAATATATTCAGCAATACGTCTTATATCTACTGAAATAAAAAAAAATATGGTAAATACTATTGAATTTATTTATTATAAATATATTTATTCATGAAAATCAAATTTCCATTTTTTTTTCTCGAAGGCTAAAGCGTTTTAATAAAGCCCAAATCCCATTCATGGCACTGTGGCTTTGTGTCACGGTTGATTCGCGTGACTCGCGATAACAAACCGACGACGTTTCGCATAACTAGCGAAACAAATACTTCCAGTTGTGCGTGGCCCAAAAAAAAATAATGGAAAAATAGTAACGGATATAAAACATAATACGTTTCATCTAAACTTGAGATATTATTTTAATTATTCCAGGAACAGTGCTAATATTTGACCTCGAAATTAGCAGTGTTTATTTATACGCGGCTGTACGGACACTCCCTAATGGGTAGACGCCAGAATTTATATTCGAATTAAAATTATAACAATTTTTTCCGAGAATTAGCGAATCTCATCCGTCATAGTTTATTATAATGCGGGGATCAGCATTAATAAAAATAAATTAGAGTTTGAGTGGGGGCGGAATGGTCGCGTGCTCTCCGTATGCCGTTTTGTCATACATAATTATAATATTAGCATAATAAAACGAACGATACTTTGAGCCTTGCCTGCATATCGGCAAAAAACTTATTCTATCAAAAATATATCAAACGAATGCCATTGAAAACTACCCCATGTCGAACGCGGGACTAATGGTGATGGTACCAATAAATTTCGGAACATTTGATACTATGTCATTTCGATAGCGATCTCCGTTATCAGAAATAATCGTGTCCGGGGGAAAAAACGAGTTTGCAATGTCTATAAAATGGAAATCGTTTTCAAATAACGTCGCTGTAACGATATTTCCATACTAAAATGCATATTCTTATTATTTTGATTAAAATAAATAATCAATCAACGCCATTTAATTAAGCGAGTCGATGCAAAATTATAATATTAATGTTATTTTTAAATCAATTTATTTTTACTTTCTACTGAACATAACTCTATATGTTATATTAATATTATTGTTTAACCTTTTCCTATATACCCTATAGATGCTTCTTATTCCTTTTGGTAATGAGTATATCTTTCAATAAATTTATAAAATGAGAGTAACTCATAGATTCAACTAGAAATAGACAAAGTGTAAAGGGTTAATACGATACACATGGACATGGCTTATACTTTTTTTCTCTGGATTTAAAATATTAAAGATAGAAATAATACAAATGTTTTATTATAAAGCCAGAGAGATATATACTAAAATGAATACAAAAGATTTTCCTTTTCATCTATACAATTGATTGCATAAAAAAATATAATATTTATACAAAGCATGAATTTAATTAAAATGAGTCTAATTTACTTTGAAAATATTAGATTATTTCGATAGAAATCCATTTTGTTACTGAATCCGCTATACTCATCAGATTTAACACATTCAGATTAATTTTCTTTAAGCTCTTTAAAAAATATCTAACTGAATATTTAAACTCATTTTGAATATAAAAAACCTATTTTTTTCAAGAAAGGAATAAAAAAAAATACCAGTTAGATGGAAACTAATCATAAACAATAAATGTGATTATATTTTAGATTATTATGTATGTATAAATTATTTAAAAATAAATGATTTCTTTGCGAATAACATATAATATAATATAATACAGAATTTTCCAAGCTTTTTCTGTAATGGAACCATGGAAATTTTAACGGAACACTTGGCTTATTTTTTTGGTTGTATTTTTTTATAATATTAATAATATTAAAACAATTATTTTTAATATATATCATATAAACATATGAGAATACTGAGCTTGTAATTATGTTGTTGATTTGGAATCCTCGAATCATAAATCTTCCTAATATCAGGCACAGGTGAGATCATAAAACAAAGTCACGTGTCATTGAAAATGTAAAAAGAGAAGAATTCTTATTCTTTAGACTTTTCACGGAATTGAAAATTAAACTATTGCGAAAGCTTATACAGAGATGAAATAGGACTAGAATAGGAATAGAGCAATATGGACAAGAAGCAGATATTAAGATAGATGAGATAAAAAATGCACTGGTAATGGCGATCTTTCTGCCGAATTACTAAAGGAACTGAGAGAAGTCGGGCAAAAACTTCTATGCCAAATATGAAATAAAATCTAGATTTAAGAAAATGGCACAGGACTGATTAAAGTCAATATTTATTCCAATACACAAAAAAAGAAGTACGAAAAAATGTGAAAACTACCGACCAAGTTCATTAACGTTACATACAACCAAAATTCTACTGCATATCATTAATCAACGTCTGAAACACGTTGAAATCATGAAAAAAGCCCTTAAAAACTTGGAAGGCGGATTCAAAATAGCGGGTGAATAAAATTCAAATTTAAGATGTGCTGAAAATACGACATTGATCTGCTCAAAAAAGATCTGGAGAGGGTTGAAAAATTTCTATTCGTCGAATAACTACTTGGAAATTGTGAGCCAGAGATAAGAAGGCAAAAGGGGATGACTAAAATTGCGATTATAAAGCTATCGACCGTTTGGAAAACAGGTGGATATCCAAAAAGACAAAAAAAACTCTTAGTTCAGAGACTGGTATTCTCAATTTTCAATTAGGACGTAGAAACCTGGACCATAAAGGAAAACATGAAAAAGAAAATTGACGCCTTTTAAATGTGGTGCTGGCAACGTCTGCTGAGAGTACTATGGACTGCTAAATGCACAAACGAGTCTGTCCTAAAAGAAATGGGGAATGACAAAGAAGATCAATTTTCTATCAAATATTTTAAGAAGATTCTTCTATTTTTTGGGCATCTCGCCAAAAGAAACGATAGCCTGAAGAAGCTCGTCGCACTTAGTAGTTCTTAGGCTCTACCGTAGTAGCTGCGATGCGGAATGCATAATGCAGAGAATCTCGAAGAGACAAAATCAAAAAGATTTGAAACAAAAAAGATCACGAACCTCAAGCATGAGGGTAACAACTAAAAAGGAAATCAAATGAACCCATGCCATCTGCGAAATATATGTAAACAAAAAAGACAAATAAAAATCAAGTAGACATCTTAATATCGATGATGATCTTTGGTGGAGTCCGATCTTCGTAGAACAACCATGGAATTATCAAAAAAACCTTAGTTGTCCATGGTCAACAGCGAAACATAATTTAAAAAGGGCACAGAAAAAAATTGAGTGACTTCTTCCAACGATCTTAAAACAACGAATGACCATATTTGTTATCATTACTGTCTAGAAATGAAACTG
The DNA here is from genome assembly GCA_022495035.1 of Philopotamus ludificatus. Lineage (NCBI taxonomy): Eukaryota > Metazoa > Arthropoda > Insecta > Trichoptera > Philopotamidae > Philopotamus > Philopotamus ludificatus. The sequence continues at coordinate 47,028 of JAGXCT010034820.1, forward strand.
ATATACTCAGATAACAATGCGTATGGTACCTATGTCTACCCCTGTGCATTATTGACTAAAAAGGTTCCAGACTGTTACAGCAGGTGGCAAAGTCTGCTTAAAAACGTTAAGTTTTAGGCAACAATCAAAGATAAATTCTCGAGTGATACTGAAAGAGCACAGGTAGCGAGAATTATGCAGAACATAATAAGAGAGCTAGATTTATAAGTTCTGCAACATCCAGCATATTTCCTGATGCTATATTTTGTACCCTATTTTGAGTAGAAAAAAAACAGAATTTTACGAAAGATGTATTAAAAACCAAATATTCTGTGAAGAGAGATCATAGATAACAATGAAACTAATTTAACAGAATAATATTATACATTCATTATTTAAATAAACACTTTGTCGCAAAAAAAAGTATGTAATTTCTTTCCGCTTTACTTAATATAAAATGTAATTTCTGAAGCAAACGGCCGGTAGAATGTTTAAGAAATTATTTTCTTATTTAATTACCATGTAAAAGTTTGCGATAGAGCTGTCTTTGACATTGACGAACCTTTTCTCTCGTTGACGGTAAAATGCAAACGCAATAGCCACGATGGATGAACGGCATTACAGTAAATTTCAAAGCGCCACTCACACATTTAAATGTTTGATTGAGATGTTTTTAGAACATAAGAATGGGTTATAAAACATATAATAATAATCTCAGTAATATAAAAATAAATACTAGAAATCATAGATGTATTCATTTAGTTCAGTCGAGGTTACACAATCATGTTATAATATTATTAAATGTTTTTACCAATTAGCTATAACAATATAAGCAGAAAATTAATTTTGCAAAATTCTATGGCCTCGGTTTTAATTGTGCTTACATTTTTTTAAACTTTTAATATTGTTTGATAAAAAAATATTATTTCATAAACAAAATTGAATAATGAACATATTTAATATAAATTTCAGTCAATTCTACATTGTTTCTTTTATCCTCAAACTACGAAGCCTTGTTGTACATTGTTAAAAAAAATATCCAGTAAGAGTTTAATAAAAATATTCTATTATTAATTAAACTTTCTTTTTTTCTTAAGGATTGTTGATTCCAATTTTTAAAAAAAGTGCTGATTAAATATGAAAATATTCGTTCAAGTGATTTTCAACCTCGGCCACATTTAAAAATCATTTTTCTAATATATTGTCGTTTAAATGGACCAAAAAAGGTAATAAGATATATAGATAGATAAAGCAAACCTTAGCAAAAATAAAATATCTATAAGTATCTCATAGTTTAACTCTATTTCCTGGGATAATTCATACCAAGTTCATAACAATTTTTTTATATTATCCGATGCGTTGTAAAAGCAACTTTACTATGGACCATAAAGCTGCGATATATTTTTAATTGTTAATCAAATATTTGATCAAACTGTGAATTTTAATACAAGGTTATTAAATATTGAGTGATGTCATAATTATTTTTTTATAGCCTAATCTGCGCACATGGCTATAAATTGTATTACTGACTTTAACGACTTTACTAGCAATTAATCGTTGATAAAAAAAATCTGTACTAATCATACATACGTCAAATATCGATTTAAAAAATATGGCGGATGAAAATCGACCTAAACTGTGATAATAAGTTAATTATTAAAAGAATGAGATCAGCTGACGAGAGCCGATATGAACTATGCATAGTTAAGATCTGTACCATTAAGACAATAGACAGATGTGGTGATGCAGAAAAATACTACGAATATCATGGATAGCCAAAAAAACAATTCATCAAAGTTTTAGGCATGAAATGGTGTTTCGAAGCTATAGGAAAATCAATCAAATAAATAAATTGAATTAAGAAATATTCTTTTTCCTAATGCGATTATTCTAGGATGTAAGTTATTTGATCTAATCTTTATACAGTAAATCAATCAACGACAATGCTGTCAATAATTTATTTAAAAATTTTATATCTCACTCAGTTTTTTTTACTTTAAAATAGTACAAATATTTTTACAACCATGTAAAATAAAAATAAATGGGTGAAAGGATAAAACTTTCGATAAAATCTCGCTAAAAAAAGGTACCACGTTTGTACTAACATTATACGAAAAATATAGCGATAAAAAAAATGTCAAACATTTATTTTTTATGACAATTTGTGAATATCTTTATTAAAATTAGTAAGAAAATGCAAATAAAGTTGCCATATTTTTATAATATGAGATTAATGTCATTTTCGCGCTGAATCGCGTTTATATTTCGGCCAATTTTCATGATTCAGTCAATTACCGCTATGAAATAAATCAAAAACATTTTCAGCTATAAAATTGAGCCGCTCATTGTACAAATTTTTGGATAGAAAATAAATGCTCCTCATTAGCGCGAGATTGTGAATAATGAGAAAATGACTGGGGCGAAGGGATCGGACAAAGGGCGCCGGTAATTGACAACGATTGATGATCCCCAAAAATACAAAACATTGACCACACAAACGTTTTAATAAACAGTGAGAGGGGAGTCGGTGAAAAATGCGATAAATCCGATCCAAAGATATCTTAATCATAATCATTTTCTCGGCGACGATTGATTTTCTACTTACGCCCTGTCAAATAGGGTCAACCTTGGCGGTGGAAACGAATCAAACAATAATATCAGTGGCACGAATATTTCCGAAAAAAAATTGATAGCTAATCTAAGGTCAGAACGTTACGAATATATTTTCCTTAAGAAAAAAAATATGTCCCAAATACGTATTTATAAATTGAATTCTGATACAAATCTGATATGAATAAAATTAAGTGAAAATCATGAGTCGGCACTAATTCATGCTAAGCAATCAAAGATTAATTAATAATTCTCCTATTAATATTAAATAATAAAATACGATATGTTATATTTTTTTTATTAAAATTATATCACCCGAAATATATTTGCATATATCAGCTGAGCTCTATATATATTTCAGAGAATAAATCGCCGTTAATAATGCGGTTAAATCATCTGCATAATCTCCAATATTGCATATTTCCATTTCGCAGTGATTCGAAATCGTAAATCTACATTTTATAAAGTCATCTTATTAAAATAATGAATGTCCATCAGTCTGTCGTCTTGAAAATATAATAATAATAAAAAAAAGTAACTCAAATAAAACATAATAAGCGAATCTCGTGCAAAAATTTCCTCTGCAGCCTAGACAGATGTCAGAAGAAATTCCCTGAATTTATTACGACAGTGATCCCTTCGTTATCATTCCGTGTTTTCTATTTTATTTGAGCAAATGAAGCTTAAGCGAAATTCTCGAAAATTTTTATTAAAACAGCAATAAATCTCCGGATTACTTCTTTTGAGTATTTCTAAATTATGTTTAAATTCAGAATTAACATTCTCGCCGATATTTTATTTTTATTCATAAACAATAATTCATTGTCAATTAAAACAATCCCATTATCCGACAAGTGCGATGCTGCCTTATAACGTTGATACATTGAGAAGCGTCATGCGACAAAATATTTAATTCATCACTTACAGTTGACAATCAATATCAATCAAGAGCAATAATCATAACTGAAACATGGCAATGCATCAATTGGCAGACAGATACTGAGGAGCATTGACCATTTTTGTAATAAAAATTAAGTTGGACTGAAACACAACTAGTCGGATTTGATTGATTTTTTAGAGACTTATCTGATTTCTAAGCGTGGCATTTAAAATTACGTCATGGCGAACAATATCTTTATTTTTAAATCCATTGTATGTAACATAGAATAAAAAAGCATTGTGACGCCATTGGCATTTAATTAAAATAAGCCAATGTCAAAGCTTTTAAATATGAGTACAATACATCATATTTATTTTTTACCATTTTTTAAAACAAATGGTTATATTTTTTAAATTTTTAGTTTTGATATTCTAATTCTTTAAAAATGATTGATTAAATGAATAGATCAATTGTGTTTGTACCAAATTGTTCCTCGTACTAATAATTGATTCATAAATTAATAAATACAAATGATTATAACTTTTTACACAAAATAACAAAATATTGAGCTATTTCATTACATAACTTTTATTTAATAATTGTTTAAAAAGTATGAGATTCCTTATAAAATAAATATAACAAACTAGCGACGGTGTTGACCTGACCTAAAATTAATTATCGAATAATATTAACACTTTATGAACCGCTGACGCCTTTTGGCGTAAAATTGCCACAACCGTTATGAACCGCTAACGCCTTTTGGCGTAAGGAGCATGGGCCTACTACATCATATAAAAAAAAATGTTACCGACTCAACAACCCTACGGCGAGTCTCGGTCTCTTCCAGCGATATTGGCGAAATTTGCCAAAAACGAGCGGCCCCCGCAGCAATTTCGCACCAAAAGGCGCGGTACATAAAGTGTTAATAACGATTATTTTTTTTAAAAATCATGTCTTTTATCGAATAGGATATCAGATCAAACTATAAATGCTTCTGATTCATTTTTCTAATGAATATCTATTTTAATAATTTAATATTTAATTTAATTCAATGAGAAGCGAAAAAGGGTAGGGTGACCTATAGATTCGACTAAAAGTGAACAGAGTGGAAAGGGTTAACAACTAAAGCGTTAATGTTAACCAATAAACCAATCTAATCGATGGTAATAGATTAAGTTAATTAAATTCTAAGATTATTAGCAAATTCTTAGCTAAAGTACTCCATCACTTTCTCGTCACCATTATTTTTAACTAAATAATCTTCAAAAAAAATTTATGATAATTATTTGATTTTCTACTAACAGAATCAGATAAACGCCTAGTTTCGTTACTTTTACTTTTCCTCCTTACTAGGGGTCTACACTTTTTGGGAATGACTTTCTAATGTTAAAAGTTGAGACCTAGGTTTCGTTTGGACTCGACTACCGCTCGAGAGCCTATTATTAATCGAATCCTTCTGTAATATTTTACCACGTTTATAAAAGCTTTACAACTATTTTTTCTGTAATATTTCTGTCTATCCTCTGCTCGTGCAACAATTGAGTTTTTCTTAAAATCAATAATACTCCCCATGTACCTCCTCAGCAGGGGCGGATTTAGCACTCGAGAGACCCCCGGCGCAATTCATGTGTAAGGCCTCCCTCAAAACACTTTCAGTACCTCTACACCATACAATGTGCATTCTACGCCCACGATGGGGTCTATTTGGGACGCTAATTTCGGGCGAATTTTTACCAATGTTTTCGTAAAAATCGGGAATATTATAGATATTGAATATGTGAGTCACCATTTAGCAGTTCAAAGATAAATTAATGTCACGCTAGCGGTAGGTTTTTTTTAATAGTATATTTGCCTTGTATTTATTATGCGTAAAACGCGTGAACGGACTGAACCCCGGAGTTCGCTAGCCCGCGAAAACGCGTGCACCGACTGTAATGTGTTATATAAGTTTTAAACGCCACCAACTTTTTATAATTGCTTAAAAAAAGTTTAAAGAATAAATATTATAAATAATCATTGACCTCCGTTGTCTCTAATTGCGTAAAAAAAATAAAAGCAACAATAAAAGCGCAATATTTTTTTCGCTCGTATCCGGTACGATGTAATAACTATTTTTATTCTTGGAATAATTCATTATATCAAGATTTTTTTGAAGATCAATATCTTGACTTGAAACACTTCAATTAAATTTATTCAAGATCTTTTCAAGTAAGTTTGTTGTTGTTCCACTGATAAATATATAAACATTGTTACGACAAGGAATTAAAAGGCAGATTTTTTTTTTTTTAGAAATACGATTAAAGGTTCGCTGGCCGTGGTTTGCTCAGGCCTGACTTAACACTTCTTCATGTCATGTCATTTAAGCGTCATATCTATTAGTAGAGAATTCCAAAATATAGACCAAATTTTGAAGCATATCATGAATAACTATTTTTATTCCAAGAATTGGAAGAATTGCCGTGGGACGGATCATGAATTCAACTGCCAAAAATCTGTAACTACTTTTCCATTTGAACTAGACTTATGAAATATGGAATAGATATAGATAACGATATATTCTTCAATATCAAATAATATTTAAAAAAATAATACTTTAATATAACTACTATGACAATTTTACAATTATGCCATATTATTCTTTATAATTTGGTATATTAAAATACCAGCGTTATATGTAAACTGAAAAACAATATTTTTATAAATAATAGACAAACAATACAATATTTCATGATATTTAAAAATGTTGTTTATTATTCTAAAATTTCTTCATCAAAACCTTTGTTCGAAATAATCCTAATTGCTATATATAGTTATATACTAATAAACAAAGATAGAATATGCTTTTTTATAGTAGATAGAATAATAATATGCAATTAAAAATCGTAAAGATGCACACAATTAAATTTGATGCTCCGCAAATATGTCGCTCGCTTGTTTTTGTCCAAGTGTGATTAAATGGAATTACTCAAAAGGGCATCAAAGCAGGATTTTTTTTATTGCCGTTATTAATGCATATATTTGCTCTGTATTGACCAAATTACTTTTCCCCGTACGAATCGTGCTAACATTTAAAAACCCAGTTAAAGTTAAAATTTTAGTTAAACTTTTTTCAAAAATATAAAATATATTAACTTGATTGAGAATTGCTTAGATATTATTGAAAAAAGATTAAATGCGCTTTAATATGGTATAATATTATGCGCATTATGCGCATATGCGCATTAATAAGCAATTAAAAACTGTCAAGATATATTTCATTGAATTTGATACTACGATAATGGTTAAATTTAGAACATCATATTACCAAATACAGTAAACTAATATACAAAAAAACCTCATATTTATGTCATTTTTATAAAGACAATGCGTGATTGATATTACAGAATAACCCAGGTCGCCAATAACGCATAAACACATAATAGTAACGTGAAAAAAATAACATATACAATATCATCTTCTATAACGTTTCCTCTTAATTGTTGTTTTCTACAAAACCCCTTGTCAATCAAAGAGTATTTACCTTTATTTCGCTCGGCAATGTATTATATATTTACGAAATATGTAATTAGACATTGAAAACATTAGCATTTTGCGGAAAACTTTGATTTTAAGGAAACGTTATAGGAGGGCTAACTGTATAACAATAAATAAAAGGAAAGAATTATAAAATCTCATAAAAAATATCAACGAAACGGCGATATTTAACATCAAATATATCTGCATAGACGGCCTAGTGGTTGAGCAAAGTAATAGCTCTGGTTACTGGAGAGTTTCTGAGAGCACCTGTCCTCACATTTGGCGGAAGAAAAAGCACACGCGAACGACCTCGATAGTAGTGATATGGCGCTCATAAGGGTAGCTCGCACAGTACAAGGGAGTGGTGTACTGCACCAGAAGTAGTTTGCCAAGTAAATCGACCTTCTTTTCTCGAAGGTTACATACCCCAGGCAGCCCTGTATCCATGCGCTGGGGTATAAACTTGGGTAGAATCCAAACTTCCTCATGTAGAGATATCTTCTGTATCTTTTCTAATCTGGGGGAATTCGAGGCGTCATAAGGGGTCCATATAATGGAACCTGATTCAAGTAAGCTCCGAACCAATGCATCGTATAGCACTCGTATGACTACGATGCTACGTATCTGATGAGAATTTCTCAAGATGAAGCCCAACATTCTTGATGATCTCGTACACACGTCTGATACATGTAAACTAAATTTTAACTTAGAATCAAACAAAATACACAGATCTTCAACAGACGATTTCTTAAGAAGAGTTACATTCCGAAGTCTGTAATCAAAGATGATGCAATCCTTTGATCTAGAAAATGTCATTGTTTGACATTTTCCAATACTTAATGAAAGATGATTTAATATAGACCAATCGCGCAAAGAATCAATGTCCAGCTGCAACGAAAGGGCATCTTTCCACTGAAGTAATAGATCAAAATATTTTTAAATCGTCTGCGAAAAGTGAAAATTAACATCGATGGACCCGATGAATATTATTTATAATTAGAATAAATAATAAAGGTACAAAATTTGACCCCTGCGGAATACCGGAAGGTATATTGTAAGCATACGCGGTTTCGGAGTCGTTGAGTGACTGTTGAGCGTCCAGGCCGAAATCCATGTTGCTCATCGATAATTCAACACTCAATATGATTAAATATGTATTTATGCAGAATCATCCCGAACAACTTGGCAGGTCCGGATAGAACAGCCACTGATCTGTATATACCATTTTTGTTAGTAGAATTAAAGATTTATCCCATAGGGCGCCGTGACGGATTGGTTCATATGAGAAATGATATTATGAGATATTTTAATGATTTTTTTCAAGAAAGATTAAATAAAATTGTATCAAGTATATAGCATAATATTTCATTAAATCAAACTACGATCTAAAATTTGGCATAAATCACATTTCGCATTATACGAAAGGGTCCAGCTATACAATACGCATAGTTAATATTGTCGCACGTAATATTTTAGCATACAGATTTAATGATTCGGCATACGAACCCATAATTCTCCCATCATCAGCGCAATTAATTTCAACATGGAGTATATGGGTCAATGGCATATATATGAATATATCACGGTATCGCATAGTGGATAGAGGGGGAAAAGTCTGCGTCATCGTGCGATATCGCCGCTGCACATAATCTAGTGTAATTGTAGGGGACCAACACTCAGATCATGATATTACGATTCAGGTTAACGCCACATTATCACCAGGGCCCGTAATCATTCGTTATCAGAGCAATAGAGAAATGAGCCAACGCCATAACTACGACTCAAACGAGACCGAGACACATTTCGCAAAATTTAATCTAAATTTTTCGAGCGAAACTTTTCGCATTGTAAATCTGAATTTGTACAGAGTTGTGCGTTAATAAGATTTTTCTCAAATTACGTTTGTCTCGCGCAAACATATTTAAATTAATCATATTTTCTAGATTAGCCCATGTACTTTCGGCATGTCAATTTATCTCGGCGCTGTCAACGCATCGCTGTGGATCAACAATATTAACCTCAATTAAAGATGTCGCGTTCCCATCGCAACATTAATTCAGCAGCTCATAACTTTGATAAGACATTTTTTTGGGTCATTAATAATCCGGGGGTCTTTGGGCCAAGGTTCGACCATGGTTTTCGGCTTTCTATTTTCATACGACCCGATCAAATCATCTGGCTCGATTACATTTCGGAAAATCGCTGCCGAATGGCATAGGGCTCGCATTTTACATGTTTAAAAATATATACACGGTGATCGATACGGTTCATGATTGACAAGTTTCTAACGTGAATTTATTGCCTCTGATTATGTAATTGGATTTTCAAGTAAGGTCACGATCGTACCGTTTTATTTTCGGGGATTATTCGATATATTATTTAGATGTGTGGGCCATGATAAAATAATGCGGGCTGTTGGTTCGTACTATTTTATGGCGTTGTGTAATGAATTCCTTAAGAATTAATTAAATACTAGGTAACTCGATATTTCTCAATGGCCTAATGTACGAATAACTAAAACGCCCATTATTGGCTTAAAGATTTTCACAAAGTTATGTAATTAATAAACAATAATCAAATATGGTCGGAATCAACAAATTAATTATAAATTTGAGATTTTAATCACAATGATTTCATTGAATTTCCTGAAAAATATTGTGTTTAAGGTATACAATATTTAGAACAAATGGAAATAAATTCAATTAAGCTCACGTTTTAATGAATAAAAATATATATAATAGAAAAATAAATATATAAAATGCGTTATGCCTAAATAAATCTAATAAAAAGTGAATAATATTTTAAATTAAATTTTTACCTAATTAAAATGACTCGTAATAATATTTTCTTTATACTAAATAGGTTAAATTAATTGTTTATTATAGCGAATCAAAAATGAATAAAGCATTTTATATTTAGCACCAAACCTCATTCAACTGATGCTATTTGGGACGCCAAGTTTTTCATTTTTCTAGAATAGCTCTTTTAATATTAATCCTACATGTCACAAACTCTTTGTTTTTTTCTAAAAAAGGCTAATGAATAAATACAATAAATAAACATTGACTTTTATTATCTGCTATTGAAAAAAACAGAATAAAAACAGCAAGATTTGCTTCTATTGTCACGGCGCGACGTCGCCGAGTGCACTTATCATTCGTCATATTAATTTGTTAAAAAAATCCAAAACATTGACCTAATTATGGAACATATCAAAAATAACTGTTTTTATTCTTATAATATTTTTTTTTCTTTAAAATTCATCAATATCTTGACTTTAAATGCTTGAGGTCTATTTTCTATTATAAATAGATCCCTCGGACGACACGGTTGTTGACGAAATTAGTCGAAATAGTCGAAATTAAATAACAATAATTAAATACAACATGGCTTTAATCTTAAAACTTAATTAACGATATTGTTATTAATTTCAATTACACTACGAATTTTTAATTAATCATTAATATATAATACAAAATTTTATATAAAAAAACCTGAGTCGAGCCATTTAATACGTTATTTTCACACAACTAAATCTGACGTATCCTGACATGAAAATCCATAATAAATGCCTTATTTATTGTAAGCTGTCGTTAAGGTTTTGCGTGTTTTTTTATAATGCTCATTAATTTTTTGCTTGCGAAAGAATTTTCCACCAAAACATAATGATGCCATAGCCTCTGTATTAGCCATGATTATTCATGATCCGTGGAAAGGGTATGATTTTTTTAATATAAGGTACTTTACCAGAAATAGTGTAATGTAAATAACATTTTAAAATAAAGAAAATGAACCTATTTGACAAAATGAAAATTGCGACTCTATATATAAAAAATAAAAGTTCCCGCGAAATTGTAGCATTTTTAGGGTTTAGTTAATTTGCAGTGACTAGATTTATATAGAAATTTTAAAAAACTTGGTTTGTAGAGCGCAAAAAAGGACAAGACTAAAGCGGATGACAACAACTCCAGAAGATTGTCTTTTAAAAATATTCTGCCCAACCAGCCTATTTAAAACTAAAGTGGATATTAGAACAGAGTTCATGGGAGGTGGAAAATTTAAGTCAGTGTCAAAACCATACAAAGTAGACTCAGGAATGCTGGTTTTATGGCAAGATCATCGGCGAAAAAACCACTTTCCCCTAAACAAATGCACGCCATAAGACTCCAATGGGCAAACGTTTACTGGATTATTTAACTTGGATCGCATTCAGTATGCAAGGACGAAAATAGGAAAAGGGCTAGACAAAAAATGAATCAGGCCAATGATGAAGCATTAAGCAGGAAGAATGGTTTAAGGATGAATTTCCTTTTATCGAACTGAAGATTAAGTGTTTGTCGATAGAACCGTCAATACAGAAATTTATAATAAAAAATACCTATCTCATATAAACAACTGCATTTTCCAGGACGATTCTGCACCATGCCATCGGGCCAAAACGTTAAAAAAGGCACCTTACATTTCTCATCCGCATTTTCACATGTCAAAGATTTAATAGAAAAACTTGGGATTCCAACATTGTCATGTCCAGGTAATAGTCCTGATTTAAACCCTATCAAAAATTTATGGCACATTATGAAAACAAAAGTCAACAGAGAAAAGCCTCCCAATTTAAAATCACATCAATTTCAAAGGTCTGATATGAAGAGATAACGGCAGAAACGATAAAGAACTTGGCGGATTCAATGCCGAACCAGATTCAAGCTGTTATAAATCGTAAAGGAGGGACCACAAAATATTAATCTTTTTATTATTCCTCAAAGTATTGTAAAAAACATAGTGTAATAAATGTCGTGAGTATCTACAGCACAAAATAAATCTTTTTTTTGTTTATAAATGAAGAATAACTTAAATTATTAGAATAAAATCCCCATAAATATTTAATAAAATATATTACGTGTTGTACGCATGATTTTTTTATATGCTATAAATGAAATCAAAAAAATCAGAGAGAAAGCTCATATCACATAATAACACAATATACGGATTACGTGATCTCTACTACGCTGACCATTATACGGTATTAAAATATTTTTTTTATCACAACCAAATACGTACACGTAGACGTATTTATTCTGCGTATCTATCGTTATCCAATTATCCATCTCTCTTTTGATGTAGATTTCAGCATAACATTTTTAATTCAAATTATTAACACAAAGCCCCTTTGTCCGCACGGACGGCCACCCCGAGGACCACACGTGGGACAGACGGTGGCAGATCCCTTCAGTTGAAAAAACTTCATTAAAAATGTAGCCGGAAAAGTGATCCGCCACCCTAATTGGAAGCTGGCAACGCTCTCAGCAAACATTAGTGTCGGACACGTGTACACGAGCCGGTTTCGTTGCTCCTTTAACCTTTTAATTAAGGCCCGCTTTGCAACAAACAAACATCGGGCCAACAGTTTACGTGCAGACTCACACACTTACCGAGACTCTCGACGGCAGTTCTCCTAATGAAACAGCCAGCTACTCGCAGGGAGTCAGAGTAGTTACCAGGCTCCCTATTATGTGCGCATGGAAGTGGTGGAGGTGGTGAATTATAGCTGCTTTTCCATTGTCGGCTTTTATTTATATTTTTCGTACTCCTGGGATAGCCTTCTTGTGAACAGAATCGTGTAATTGGCTGCTTGTGAGTTTTAATATATTACTAAAAATAATTAAACATCTGCACAAACCACATCATTTAGGGCATTTTCCGCAGAAAAATTTACAGACGTATAGAATTATGATTTTAAAAAAGAAATTAATTGTATTTTTTCACAGCTAATTTTACACTCAAGCCGCATAATCATTATATATTTTGACAGCTGATATAGCAAGGCTTGCTTGTGAAAAATTGCGATTAATTCTACGCAGTAGTTTTTGGTTGGTATCCTTTCAAATATGATAAGGAAAAAGCAGCTTTTTCGGCATATTTTTCTTTTTTACTACTGAAAAGGTAAAAATGCTGTTCAAGAAAAAAATTATCCGATATATATGAAGAGGATGTATTGACAGAACGCCAGTGTCATAAACTGATTTGCAAAATTTTGACCCGGAAATTTTGATGTTGAAGATGCACCACGTTCTGGAAGGCCAGTTGAAGCTAATGAAGACGTAATAAAGGCTTTAATCGATGCAAACCGGCGAATAACATCTCGTGAGATCGCTAAGAGATTAAATCGATCGAATTCGACCGTTTATGATCATTTGAAACGCCTAGGTTTAATCTCAAAGCTGACATATGGGTTCCTCATGTACTTACGGAAAGAAATTTGTGTCGTCGCGTTGACATCTGGGATTTACTTCTCAAACATCAAGAAAATGATCCCATTTTTGAAGCGCATCATTACTGGGGACGAGAAATGGGTTGTCTACAACAATGTCAACCGCAAGAGATCATGGAATAAAAAGATTAACAGGCTCAAAGCACTTCGAAAGTCGATATACACCAAAAAAATGTGATGCTATCTGTTTGGTGAGATTTCAAAGGAATTTGTTTTTTTTAGTTTCTATCGGACAACACAACGATCGATTCTGAAGTGTACTGTCATCAGTTGGACAAAAACGATTCCCTTGAACAGAAAAGGTCAAAATTGATCAACAGAAAAGGTGTAGTATTACCAAGATAATTCGAGACTTCATACAAGTTTGTTAACTCGCCAAAAGCTTTTACAGCTTGTATAGGACATACTGCCACACGCACCATATTCTCTAGATCTACTACCTTCTGATTATTACTCATTCCGGTCTCTACAATTTTTTTAGACAGTAAAACCTTTACTTCAAATGAGTAGGTCAAAAAACACTTGGATCAGTTTTTTACCAGGAAAGAACACAAATTTTAGAAGCGTAGAATTATGCTGCTGCCAGAATGATAGCAAAAGGTATTGGACCAGAACGGACAATATATAATTCAATAAAATATTTATTCACTATGAGAAAATCATCGTTCATTTTTATAAAAACAGGAAATTACTTTCCGAACAACTTGATAAATTGATCGATTTAAAAGACTTTTGAATAAAATCATACGTCAAAGAAAAAAGAAATGGCTTTCAAATAATATCTTCTTTCAGAAAAACAGAATCATCAAGAATATACAAGTAGTAAAAGAGACTCTTTGAATTTTCATTACATAAATATCTCTTTATGAATAATTGAAAATATTATTCTGAATGATGCTGAATTAATGCCGTTAAAAAATAATCAACCATCCTAATCAAGATTTTGATATTTAATTGATAAAAATTAACGGGTTTTCCCAGAAAAACATGAATATGCAATGAATCTTTGGTTAAAGAATGAAATAATTTCAGCGCCATTAAATTTCGCGAGTTGATGAAAATATGATAAAAATATTTTTCACAATGAATATAAAGTTATTTAATATAATTTTGGACATGAATTTATTATAATTCATATTACTTCACAATCTATCATCAAAAATAAAATTAATAAAAAACAGGTATCCGGAAAATCGAGTCAAGAAAACTCGCAAAATTTATTGACGCAATATCATTTCTTTTATGATTTATATGTAATAATTCTCAGTTAACAGTGATTCTGATTATATAATCTATTAAATATTTCAGTATATACATTTTATATAATATTATAAAGGTACATATTATAATTCAAACCAATATGGCGTATAATTAGCTAAGCCGTTCGGTCCCTAAAGATGCTGGACACGGATTGAATTAGCATAATTTGAATAAACTAATTTTTGCTCCGTATACAAATGTTTACGTTCTCATAATACCCAAAAATTTAATAAAAATATTTTACAAAATAAAGTCGCTGAAAATATTTTCATATCATTTTAATAAAAATGTGTATATTTTTAAGTAAAAAATAATTACTTTCATTATTGATCAAATTTACATTATAAAATGCGAAGTTGACGATCTAGTTTCAGAGAGAAAGCTCTAAAAGTTTCACTAAACTCTGCTATGCAGAATGTTGTTCCAGAACTCATATAGCTCCAAGAGAAACAAAACTTAATCAACCGAATGAGAGTCTCTATAAAATGTTTATTAGGATTCCATCCAGAGAGGCGATGGCAAAGTTTTTAAACCAATTTTCATTCACAGTGCGTATAAAACTAAAAAAAATTGGCGTGAAATAAAAAAAACATGAAAAATGCAATATTTCTCTGAAACAACGAAATTAATTAAACCTGTTTTATTGTGCAAAAAGCCAGACCAAAGTCATTAAATCAGTGCTGGGTCGGATTAAGGTTTTAGGAGACCTGGCCCATAAATATATTAAATGAAACCTTGCGGCTTTGCTCGTGTAATCAGCGTGCACAATTATTTTAATGGCGAAAACAGGACTTTTTGCCACGAATTCAAAGGTATATAGAGTGTTGGCCATATGTATACATCACATATGGATGTAAAATTTAATGATGAATAAATATTTTATATATTATTCAACGCTATCCGAAGCGAGCGTTCAATAAAATCTTTGCAAACAGGAAATTCGCTCTATAAACCGCAATCCTAATAATCAAACATTCACTGGAAACACATTGCATAAAATATAAATTTAACTCGCAGTGCATTAAAAATGCATCACGCTCCGATTCCAAGGATAACGATCATTTATATATATATAGATAAAATTGATAATTGTTTAGTAATATTTATTTTAATATTGTATTTATAATATATAGATGTACAGATTTATTCAAAGAATTCTCATTGTGTCTCGACCGAATTTGAAGCTCAAAGGAAAAAGGATTCGAGGACCTTTGAGTGTTTCCAAATCAGACCAGGTGTGTGCTTGACACTATCGTGACAACATAAGTGTTGTGTTATAAATAACATGAGATGTGGTTCGCCTGTAATGACTGAAAAAAATTATAGCCATTTAAAATATTATCAATGCTTCATGTCTGAGAAACGAAGACATTATATAACCCCTATAGCTCGATATATTGCTACATTTCAGTTCGCTAGCTTAGCCTAGCCGTGCCGATGGGGTATATTTGGGAATTCAAACAGTCTAAAGACTTGGTATTATAAATAATCATTGACCGCACTTGCAAAAAAATATATAAACATAAATATTCGCTTATGTTGCCACGGCCGCGACGTTTTTTCTCGCTCGCATCCGGTACGATGTGCCCAGTGCGAGTAAAACGTACTTGTGACATGTGCCACAAGATCTCGTCGAGACATCGCCAAGTGTGGGTATCATATTGATTAGTAAATGGTGCTAAAGATCTCATGAATAACTATTTTTATTCTTAGAATAATCCATTTATTAAAAAAAGTCAAGATATTGATGAAGAATTCATTAATATCCTGACGTAAAATGCTTGGGGTCTCTTTTCAATTATAAATAGATCCCTTCGGACGACGCGGATGATTTCTAGCCACCGTGACGGATTGATACATGCTTCTTTATTTATGATCTGCGGTTCGAGGATGACCATTTTACTACTTTATATAAGTAAGAAGCATCCATCTTTAGCACCATAAGTTAAAGACATTTTTGCTTTGACTATCTACCATCTTCTATAAAATATTTTTAATTTTATCGCCTCAATCTTAGTTTTTTAGAAAAAATGTATGATATTCTAGTATCCATTATTTCTAACACTTCTTGAAAAAAATATTTAGTTCAGTAAATCCTCCAAACCTTTGAAAATTACTTCTATTTGTTAGATTTAGACCAAAAATATTTTATTCTTTAAAGCAATATTTAGATTTTAAAGAAATACGTATCATCAGTTACAAAGAAGTGCATAAAAATAATTAAAATGGATGGTATTAATATAAACCTTATAATAACTAGTTAAATTTACATAATTATGTCCCGTGCGTGAATAAATTTGCTAAATTAAACTAGAACTCGAATTTACTAACTAAACTTATGGTTCTAGATATTAACATGAATCAAATTGAACATGAGAATTCAAATAACTGTTACACAAAGCTACGATCACGTGTCGCTAGCGTATAATATAGCGATAAATCAACAGTTGTCACACCGGTGTGACCATACCGGTTAAAGCGTTAAAGAATTAGCCATTTATTTATAAAATTTAATGAATTTAAATATGGCTCGCTAAAATTTGGAATTAAACAAATTATTTATGTTAAAACAAGGCGAATCTAAACAAATTTCAAAAGTACC
This sequence comes from Philopotamus ludificatus, assembly GCA_022495035.1. Lineage (NCBI taxonomy): Eukaryota > Metazoa > Arthropoda > Insecta > Trichoptera > Philopotamidae > Philopotamus > Philopotamus ludificatus. Next base: position 64,143 of record JAGXCT010034820.1, read on the forward strand.
TAAAAAAATACAAGACTAGAAATGTGACCGGATACTCTCGACAGTATTGTACTAATAATATGTACATACATTTGCGGCAGATTGGTTCAACGCACCAAAAAATTTATTCGATACAACTTGAATAACTTTTTAACACATTGTTTTCTAGATAAATCTATCTGGTGAGGATATCACTTTAATTGAATTATTTTATTGAGATTTTTTTATGTTTTTATATGTTATTACAGTTTTAACTTTTTTTATTAAAAATGCCAATATTTTTGTTCATTTATGACTACCGTGTCCTATCTATAGATGGTAAAAATCAAAATCTTATATTATTTGTTAAAAAGAATTCTATATCTAGGGCTCCTAATATTATAGGTAATGATAGCATAGGCTGTAACAATGGAATTAAAAATCTGGAGTACTTGTAAAGGATGTGGAAAGGATTCGTGACTCGGACCATGGCGAGCCTTTACTC
>JAGXCT010034821.1:5289-17827 GCA_022495035.1 Philopotamus ludificatus
TTTTTTTCCAGTTGGTGCCGGAGTCATGGGCCGAAAAAGGCCTTTATTAGCAGGTGGACCCAGAGCCTCCATGAGCCCCACAAAAAGGACCGTAATGGGACTCCTGGCAAGGGCGCGGGCCGCGCAAGCCAAACACCTGCCCTCAGCAGCCTTCAGGCCAGCTCCCGAGTGAGTAAATCATAATCAAACAACATCTCTTTCCACACAGTAACAATACAACGGCTTCGTATAAACAAAACCGCGGGGGAATAAAAATGACCGTTATAACAACGCGATCCGCCATTTTGTTTGATCGGCGTTCGAGTGTGTTCCTTTCCGGCCGGCCGCATAAATACCCCTCTTTCGGCACGCACTCGATCAATCCGGCCCGTCACGTCCATCATAAATCGACCGAGAAATAAATAATATTACCGAAATTGATTTACGCGGTCGACGAACAGTATATGTACGGCCATAATCGGAGTGGTCTGGTCACCGATAAATAATTCGTCGTGACATTAATGGCGCTCTCGATATATGGCGACCGGCACTACTTAAGCTCCGCAAATCGAATGACCACAACGGTACATTCGAATACACACTAATAATTTCTTGCAAATTTTGGACGTGCGATTTCTGAGGTCGCTCTGCTAAATTTTCAGCGTCACGTGCGGCTCCTATCGAATATCGGCTGATGAATAGGGGCGGTACGTGTCTTCGGCGTCAATGGTTGGCGAGCCCTGACCTCCATTAATCAGAGGCTGCGCTATGTGACCGGTGTGCAGAGCTAATGCATCGGCATTCGATGCGCGTGGAGGGCCAATTGGGTATTAGGTTATACGTGCAGATATACATGGGCGAGTGCGCATATGATGCCACTGTGCGCTCGGATTGTTGCAATTAATTATACACGTGTCAGTGTGCAATATAATTCGCAGAACGTGAAATACGGGGCGTTTTCATTCGCATTACTCTCGTTTAACGGAAGCATTTGTTCGTAAATCGAATTAAAAATAAAAATTCGACATTAGCACATGTTATAAACGTCACGGTGGCTCTAAACCAACCGCGTCGTTCGATGGGGGTCTATTTATAATGAAAATAGACCCCAAACATTTCAAGTCATGATATTGATGAAATTATCTTTAAAAAAATGGATTACTCTAAGAATAAAAATAGTTATTCATAGTTTGCTTCGAAATTTGATCGATATTTTGGCAAGAAAAAATATCGCGGCCGTGGCAACAGAAGCGAAATTGCGGACACTAAAGGTCAATGATTATTGACACTATTTATTGTTTAGACTTTTTTAGACAAATAAAAAATTGGCACGGCTAGGATATAAAACCATGACTTGGTCTTGCATAAGATTGCTGATAACATCGTCGAAAGGGTGAAACAAATATATTATGGAGAATCGATGAAAAAAATTTTTAACAGACAAGAGTCATTAGCAACGGATGCAATTATTTCAGGAAAGTTGACATCAAATAATTATCCGATGTTCTTTTTCGTATTGAACAATGCTCAAGTACTTACGAATCTCTTCGGAGAAACTTTCTGAAAAATACTGCAATAATCTCGATTGTTATGTCGAGTTAAAAGTAATTACTTTGTCCTCGTTCTTTTCAAATGGTCCAGTTTCTAAAATCTCCGCAATGCATATTAATATAATGTATATGAGATTTGATAGATAATATATTTATTTATTATCAACCCAAATAGACCCCATCGGTACGGCTAGGTTAAACGGTATACTCCCGATTATCCGCATGCGGATTATCTAATTTAAATATTAATCGTGTATAGTTTTAATTTAAAAATATAAAATCAAAAGTAAATAAAAGGCTGAAATATATAAAAATGTAAAGAAAAAAAGTAATTATGACGAAATAACGTATAGATAAAAATGTTAAATTACCGTCATCAATTAATTTGTTATATGAAATTATAAAATCTCATAGATCAACGATATGGCGATATTTAACATCAAATATATCTGCATAGTCGGCCAAGTGGTTGAGCAGAGTGATAGCTCTGGTTACCGGAGAGTTTCCGAGAGTAGCTATCCTCACATTTGGCGGAAGAAAGAGCACGTTTTCAAGTCTGTAATTAAAGACGATGGGGACGATCCTTTAATCTAGAAAATGTCATTGTTTGACATTTCCCAACACATGGGAGGCGATTTAATTTTGCCCAATTGTGCAAAGAATCAATGTCCAACTGCAAAGGTCATCTTTTGTTGAATATCATATATAAATAAAATAAATAATCGTCAAAGGGGAATCTAGTTTAAAGATTTCCAAAGAATATTGAACTAATATGCAAAATGTTCGCGAAAGCATTAGAATCTCACAAAATTAAGCCTTTGATGATTGCAAAACCTACAAAATCAAGATCATTTAAAGGATAGGTTCCCAAATTATTTTATTATAAAACTTATTAACTTAAATTGTGTCTTTTTAGAGCAGAAACCAGTGGCATTGATGTAAATTTTAAATCAAGATGATAATTTAATCAATCCATATAGCCATAGATTGATATATTTGTCTTAACCGTTTAGACACCACGGCGTGCAGGCACGCGAAATCGTCTAACCACCAACGCCACGGCAAACGCTACTACGAATTTATATATGAATAAATATAATATTTTTAAATGAATATTAATGCAGGGACATCTTTTGAAGACAATGTGATTGTTAGAATGTCAATATGTATAGCCGTTTCATATTATTTTAAGTTTATACGGCGTACGGTAAAAATCCATATTATTGACTTGGCGATTAAAGTGTTAAAGTTGACAATTTTTTACTAGAAAATTTTATTTTTGACTGAAACTGTATATTTTTTCAAGAAAAATAAGTGAAAATTTTGAGTTTTAATAAAAAAAAAAATGAAGAAATTTTTTAGTAGTCCTAATTGTATCAGATTTTTTCAGCCGATCGATACGCCAGTAATCAACGGTGGCTCGCGGTTAGTGCATCCACGATTAAATTTAATATTTTTCAATGTTCATCAAACGTAAATCACGGTCTTCTCTTTACACGGTACAAATATTATTTGTTTTAAGGATAATTAAAAATATATATATTTTTTAATTGAGTCTCAGGGTGTCTAAATGCAGAGGGCGCCTGGCTGACACAATGCTGCTCAATTTGATAGGACTTTTTAGGGTAGACAATTGTAAAAAAAGGAAACTTTAATAAAATAATTAGAGGAATAAATCTAAATTTCCATCTTCAATAGGTTGCAACCTATTATTTTTCGTAAGCAGATTGGCAATCGCGCCAAAAACCCTTCTCATGAAGATGGAAAAGCTATCAAAAACTTTCTTGCGATAGCTTATAATACAGAATAAGCAATAGGAATATTTTTCCTTGCCTTAATTTTTCAGTTGTGCTTAATCCAACCTAAATGTGGTCCGATCATGTGGACCCCTATTTTTTTCTGACATGGATTTTATTTTTTATTCGTATTATTATGTTACCCTTGCTATATTTTATTTTGTTAAGCTACAGCATCACTTGTACAGATATTAATAAATAAAACATGATGCCATGTTTCATCCATCCATTATCACGGTCGAGGCATCGCACGTTACATTACCACAATTTCAATGCGGACACCCTGTACGTCGAGACAATAATAACACACAGTGTGCAGTCCGGCGTGATAATTCTCGCATCCCGCATTTCCGTGCGATTTTCCGGTCGGAAAAATCGGGACGAAAACGCGAGTGTGAACGACGCTGACAAGAGACAGGCAATCCGCAAACAGACACGGCTCCCGCAGCTGCGGCCTGATTACATGAAAATGTATTCCGATTCATATTTCACGATCGACGGAATTTGTACTCGAGTTCACGGAATCACACCGCCGGCTTTATCGTGATGAATGAGGGTCAAGACGGTGGTAGTGGTGTCGGTGGGCGGGGGTGGTATGAAAAACGAAACAGGACCTCCAATTTATCAACGCCGAGACTAATCAATGTCAGAAGGTGATCTAAATAATGGATGGCATTCGTCTGAATCTGATGAAATTTTCCCGCTCGGATCATGGCGATGCTTTAAATATTCCGTAATGAAATTTAGGCGGAAAATAAAGAAAAGCGTTTCATCGCAGAGCGGCGACGAATCAGTCGCTGTAATAAATTTTGATTGAAATATATTTTTTTTGCCTTTTCTTGTTAAATGTTAATATTTTATCCTTTGCGTTTGCGAATCTTGAACGTCTGTGCTCCTCTGAATCTGACATTAAATCGTTGTACACATTTTTTTCAGAGAGATGAATAAAAAAAACCTACTATTTCAAGAAGAGAATTAAAAAATATGAGAGTCTCTATCCCTTTTTATCTTCAATACCTCAATAGAATTCAAAATGCCTTCATCTCCGGAGATCGTAAAAACATGCAGTAACCCATGTCTGGCGAATATGAAAGCTGGTACATCAAAACATCGTATTTTAGACAAAAAATACACAGATTTTTCATTTTTTCATTAATTTGAAAGTAAAACATGAGAAATCTTGACAGTTAAGTAATCATTCTACATGGCTAACAATGTCAAGATACGTCATTGATAAGTAGTTTTACTTGCTTTTTTATTTTACTCTAAAATGTAGAACTAAACGGTGAAATATCACTGTAAAAGTAATTAAATGCATTATTTTTAGAATATAAGTAATTATATCTAATTTTCAATTATTTTCTTTAATTTTTTTCGAATAACTCTTTTAATATAAATCTTACATGTCACTAAAGAATCAATATATTAAATAATTATTGACCTACAATTGCGGAAAAATCAAAACAATCATATTCGCTTCTGTTGTCACGGGCGCAATGTTTTCTCTCGCTCTGCCAAGTGCGAGTGGTACGTGCGAGTGACACGTGCTGCAAGAGCTCAGTCGGCGGCAGACATCACCGAGTGCGTTGTTATTTACACGCCATCGAATATCTATTTATTCTTAGAATAATCCATTTTTTTAATTTATACTTTGACTTCAAATACTTGGGATCTATTTTCCATTATAAATAGTTAATATTTAAAGAAATAGACTGTTTATTGCAATTTTAACCTAGCCGTGCTGATTGGAGACCCCAAGTTCTTCATTTTTCTCGAATAACTATTTTAATATAAATCCTACAAGTCTCAAACTTTTTGTATTTGTCTAAAAAAGTATAAAGAATAAATATTATAAAAATTATAAATAACCCTTATTGTCCGCAATTGCGAAAACAAATAATAGCTACAACATTCGCTTCTGTTGTCACAGGCGCCATGTTTTTTCTCGCTCGTATCCAGTACGATGTGCCATGTACGAGTGAAAGGTACTAGTGACCTTAACTTGAAATGCTTGGGGTCTATTTTATATATAAATAAACCCCCTTCAGACGACGCGGTTGTTTACGTGCCTCCGTGGCGGATGGGTTATTGTATGATGCAATTCCTACGCATTTTAATCTAAAATGGACTAGAATATATTTTTAGATATTTTCTTTAGTTTAATATAATTAAATAACTAAGATTCTTAAGTCTTAAATACAGCAATTACTATAATTCTGCTAATTATTTGATTTTCCTATTTCTTGACAATATCATGAAGGGGAATAAATTGCTGTTTTAACACCTAATCGGCCGGTAACCTATTTATAAGTTTTTCATGTGTTTTTTTTTAAATGTTATGATGTATATAATTGGTTTAAAGATTATATTACTAGCTTGGTAGAAAATATTACAGTAAATGAGCGTCTAGTATTTTTTCATTAAAAAAAATAATTAATCTTTGATTCATAGAGATTTGAATTACTGTTTTTTCCTTTGTTCGAGCAAATACCGTAGCCAATTAAATGACTAGTAGGATTGAAAAGACTTATTATTTTATCTTAATTAAAAGTTATGCTTAGAGAAAAACAATTACCGTAAAAAATATTTTTAATTGATTAAAAGCAAAGCTTTCAATTTTTATCAACAACAGTTAAATTAAAGTCATAAAGTTCATATTCGATTTAAATATAAATCTAAATCAATATCGTGTTTTATTCTAATAAATTAAGTTGTTAAAATGCATCTGCTGAATCATTTTTCATAGATTTTAAATGGTTTTTCCTTGTACGTGCGTATCGCGTAAATCAAACCACACGTTTCTATGTGTCTAGCTTCGGCTAGATTATTTTAAATTCGTGGCGGGCCATAAAAGTTAGTTTCCCGGCCATGAACGAACGACACAGCCCGACGTGCAAGTCGCATGTTCCGATGAAAGCAAGTGGTTAGTGGTTAGTGGATATCGTTATCGTTACCGTTGCCGTTACCGGCACGTGACGTGTAACGACTCGTCTGACTTCGGCAGGTATCAAACTTGCCCCTTCTGAGACACGCTCCAAACTTTACATTGTTCAATGGAGTTAACCCTTTAAGGGATGCGAGCGTTACTCGGGGTGCATATATTATACAATAACCATATAGTAATAATTATAGGACAAAAATTAATTCAAAAGTTAATTATATGGATTTTTACATATTAAAAATAACAGACGCCAAATAATTCCGCGAGTGTTGCCAAAAAAGTAATGAATCTAATTCGCCAAGTTTAGCCGTCCATGTATTAGGGGGACCAAGAAGAAATCGCGTATTTTATATAAGGGGTACAGAATTGTATGTATTCATTTTACTATTTGTTTACATAATATTGTAAAAAATGTATTCATGCCATATAGTTTTCATTTTTAGAAAAAAAATATTGGTTTAAATGGTTTTTACCCCCTTAAACCTCTTTTAATATAGATCCCACATATCACAAACTTTATTGTCTATTGCGAAAAAACAATAAACGACAATATTTCTCGCCTTTACCACGCGTGCGATGTTCTTTCTCGCTCGCCTCCAGTAAGATATGCCGAGTGCGAGTGAAACGTGAGATTGACACGTGCATCGAGAGCTCAGTCTGCGGCAAAACATCGCCGAGTGCGCGTGTCATTTACGCGTCATATTTATTAGATAAAAAATCCAAAACTTCGACCAAATTATGAAGCATATCACGAATAACTATTTTTATTCTTAGATTAATCCATTTAAATCAAAAACCATGAATAATTCCTCAATATCTTGGCTTGAAACGCTTGGGGTATCTGAGAGACCCCCTTTGGACGACGCGATTGTTTTTGAGCCGCCGTTACGGATGGGTTGACCGTTTAGACGCCACGGCGTGCAGGCACGCAAAACCGGCTAACCAACAGCGCCACAACAGCGCCGGCAAACGCTACTACGAATTTATATATGAATAAACATAATATGTTTAAATGAAAATTAATGCAGAGACATCTTTTGAAGGCAATGTGATTGTTAGAATGTCGATATGTTTAGCCGTTTCATTTTATTTGAAGTCTATACGGGGTATGGTAAAAATCTATATAATTGGCTTGGCAATTAATGGGTTAAATGTATTGTGAACATAGAGAGATGCGAGTTACTGCAATAATTTCATAATGGGTCTGAATTGAGGTCCAATGAGATGATGTCAACACTTCATCATCGAATTTGGAGGGTAGTCTAGAAAAAAAAATTAATAGCACTTTTTAAATATCTATTACCTGGTTTGAACTTAAAACCAAAATTGGTATCTACTAACCTTAGCATTAGACAGTAAATTTCATTGCTTTTAATGCTGGCGTTCAAGCCCTAGTCGTAAAATAGCCGAATACAATATCCGGCGTGCCCTTTGTCAGCTTAGGGTATGGATATTTATACCCTTAACAATAAAATAAAGTTTATTGCACAAGAATCTTGCTGAACAATAGTTCTACAAAGAAAAAACTATAGATATACTTACATGACTGTGTCTGAACAAACTAAACTCAAATATCAGTTCATAAAATGCGCGATCACTTCTTGGTCCCGTTTTAATTTTAATTTAAAAAAATATCTCGTCCTATAAAGTTGATCATAGATAGTATATCTATCGGTATTTACTAATTATTAATTAACAGAATTTACATGAGGCAGATGATTCTGCGCCATGCCATCGCACGAGATGCGTAAGTTAGAATCTAATTTGCTAAATACCTACACATCTCACACATATACTATATTTGTAGCATGTGTTCGTAATCTTATCAGGTAATTAAACATAAAGAAGAACTGGGAATATATTAATTGCCGGGAGCGTCAGAGAGTCTAATCCAGTGTTAACACAAATTTAATTGAGAATATTTAGAGTTACGCGAACAAAAATACCATAATATTTAATATAAAAAATCTAAGTATTAGAAACAATAATATATGATATTTATATAAATTATATAATTTAATTAAATGTTTATTATATTATGTTGACATGTATATTATTTCGATAATGTAAGTTAACCGCGACTGAGCTAAGTTAGTAGTTGGATAGGTGTCCGGGGAAAACTATGAATTCAGGTAATTCTTATACCACTGGCCATGAGGTATGTAACAGAAAGACATTAATTAACTCCGCATTTATTTAAGTAGCCTATTAACCCTGAGCGGTTATTTGCCACCTGAAGGACACCTACGTCTAAACCACGATGGCATGACTGTGACGGACGTTCTCCATGTTATCTTGGCTCTTCGAATACGGGTCAGATCGCTAGCCATAAGCCCGGGATTGTAACAATAATAATCAGACGAGGTTAGGGCCAATTCGTATTTAATTTACGGTCTGATCAGGCAACTCCGGTAGCACACACGTCACTGAATTGGCCTGGAAAGCGGCCTGGCTCCCGATAGCTTCGTAGAATCTACGAAACCATGGTTATGCCCAACCGCCATCGCCGACTCGCATGTTTTATAAAAATATGTATGTAGGTAATTTGGCACCTTGGAATTAATTAATTTAATGCCATCTATCCTTCGTTGAATAGATAATTATAAAACTAGAACACCTAGGCCTTGTATAACACGGTCTAATGGTTCCACGTAATACGAATACATGTTAAATGAGGTTTGAAGTTCGTACAAAATTAGGGCTTACGTTCCAAAAAAATATCGAGGTTAATATTATTTTTTTTTTAAATAAATAAACGAAACAACATACATTTACGTATTTATTAAAACAATAACATCATAAAATAGATCATTCATTCATCATCGCTATCACTTACAATTCCATATATTCGACTCTTTTTCGAGATCGGTTCTGGGTTTTCATCATCAGAGGACTCTGGATTATTTTTGAATTTCCTCTTGAACTTCAAATTTCTTTTTATTCCTAAAATGTACTCTATAACATGTATGTTCCCTCCCACCCTTTTTCCCCATCCTGATAACCCCACCGCCAGTCGGCCACCTCGCCTCCCCCCGTGCCACAAAGCCCTCTAAGAAGAACACCAACGACGAAAATTCGGAATTCCCAACTTGAGTGTTACCGGGGGGGGGGGGGGGGGGTGCAAGCGAAGATCTAACAGGGACTACGACCATCGCGCGTCATACTGACCGACCACCTACACTAATCGTACATAGATTTAAGTGCTTCTTAGTTCTTATTTTCAGAATTCTCATTTTGTTTCACCCTGCTGCGCTATCTACCTTACTCATTTCTACCCTCCGACCTGCTTGGCCATGGCCCTATCTTTAAGCCCCTCAATAAGAATTTGCCAGATCAACGTAGAAGGGCTAATTGCTGCAAAATCAGATTACCTCTCCAGATTGACGACAGGGCAGGCATGAATATCACCCGTATGGTCCCTGGCGGGTTCCTCACCGAAGACCCTAACCTGTTGACTAACTAATATCCGTTTATGACTTAAAGCATGCTTAGAATTAATCACGTCAAGGTCTGTAGAAACGCATGCTTTAGAATAACCACGTAAAGGAATCTAGAAACAATTCTTTGTATCTCTGTCACCAGTAATTGGTGTAGAGATGCGACTATCCAGGCTAGGTTGACCGGCTACAACCACTCAGAATGAAATGCCGAGATAGTTCATGAGCCGTTTCCCATCATATTACCGCTTCCTACAGACTCGCTCCGTCCTCTGGTTCTACAGGCCATGGATAGGTAATGCCGCTACCAGTGGCCGTTTTTTGACTATCGCTAAGGCGTGCAATGTTGGCCTGCCGGCCCAAAGTGGAGCCTGCCCCTCCAGAAGGCTAGTGGATCAACTTGCATCAGGATTACGTAGCCAACTAATGTTGTTCTTGACGTGCTCCGAAATTACGGAAGTAACCCTAACAACTACAAGTACGCGAAGAATATCAAAGTAAAAACCATACGAAATCATCATCATCTGTTGTGGGATCATTTTCTGTAAAGTAATTTTCTAATTTATCAACCAATCCAAGCCCTAGCTTCACTTCGCTGCAACTCCTTTCTGAGTCGTTAATCATGGTGGGTTCAACCAGCATTTCAATTAATTCTTCATCGTTAAAAACATGGCTATTCAATATTTCTTCGATATCTTGAATATTCAAATCATCAAATCCTTCTCCACCAAGACATTGATATTAATTGTCGTTTTGGTGGCCCTAGTTCTATTAGTGAACAGCATTTCTGCAAATGCTACTTTACAGCCACAGCTTTTTCCAGAAAAAAGTCGATTGATTTATTTCTTTAACAGATGCAGAAACAATTTTAAAATATATTTTTTATCTTAAAAGCTTGTGTGACTGTTAAATTTTCATCTTGATCGATATCATTTAATATTTTTTCGAATGCTCGACGAATATAATTCCCTTTAAATGTTGAAATTATTCCTTGGGCCAAAGTCTGGATTAAAGATGTAGTGTTTGGTGGTAAAAATAATATTTTAACATTAGGATGTCTTAAATCGGATGTCCTGGTGCATTTTCCAGTATCAATAATATTTAAAAATCAAGAATAAAAATAAATCTTTGTATTCCAAGCATTTTTATTGGCTCTCCAATAAACAGGTGAATTCTTTTTGTCACAACCTTTCAGTGCTCAGGGGTTTAAAGACCGATTAATGTGTTATTAATTATCAGTGTTGTCCAACAGAAATCGTTAGTGAGCCAATAAAAAACAAAAAGTATTAAAAACAATTTATTAATTAATGTCGTATGTAACTCAACCTACTCCCCCCCCCCCTCCATAATTCAACCCACCCTTTATGATTTTCAAATTTAGAGCTAAATGATATACAATTATTTTAAGTCATTATTTGTTTTCAAATTTATTATTTTGTGTTTCGTACCTATTTAAGCATTTCTTTATTCAGTTTTTGCAAGTCTATTTCACCCTTTTGCAAATTAAATTCATCCATTTGCAAATGAAATTAATCTTTACCAAATGAAATTAGCCCTTTTGCAAATGATATTAATATTTGTAGAAGGCCGAAAAGTCCAATAGGGCCGCAAACAAAACGAACTGGGCCCGTGGGCCCGTGGGCCGCGTGTTGGACATCACTGATCTAGAAGAATTAGAACATTAGAATAAAGATATTCATCCTTTCATACGTAAATCTTTAATATGTAGGACAGTGGGGCATCCTTTTCCGGTACGATGTCCTTTATTTTTTATAATTTCGGCGAATTTGGAATAATTTTTTGGAAGATTCTATGTCAGCCGGCGCAATTTCTCCTTGAATTTTTATATTATGTAGTGAGAATCGCTTCTTAAATTTTTCAAGCCATCATCACCCCGTGTTATACGAGACCTGGGTGTAATATCAGTTTGAATACAATTGAAATAATATTAAAATTAAGCAGTGTCGTGGTTTGACACTGGGGGGAATATTAGTGTGAGAGAGACTCTTCCCATTGCATCTTTAGAATCTGTAAATAGGCGAATGGCGCTTTGGAATCTTCTGTTATGCCATCCATTATAGTCAAATAAAAAAATCATTAGATTTGGTATCGAAACGTTTAACCCATATCTAGCCAAATTATCTAACGTTTATTCGCGAAACGTCCCGAAACTATTTACGTATATGGAAGATTGTTGCGAAATATAATATCGCGCAAACATATTGAATGAAAAACAAGCGATATGGCCACATATTAGATATTTATTTTCGGATTGGCAACATATTTCCCCAGTTGGTGAGAGAGTGCTGCGTTATCGGTAATGAGATCCGCTAACTTGTAGCTGAGAATCGTAAAACTTTCATGGCGTCGGATTTGGAAAATTACTCGATCGGGGCCGAAACAGAAATAAGTCCATTTCCGCATTTAAAACTCGAAATGAAAATCAGTCCGCGAAAATGTACACGTAAAATATGATATTTTCGTGCCGCTTTTCACATCCACCAGCGCTAATTATTATTATTATTATCGTGGAATTTCACGGGTCAACGGTAGCCGTGGCAATTTTGAAGTGCGAGAAGCAATCTACTCGTTTATGATTCCGTTTTTTGAGCTCATTACATACAAAACAAAGAAAATCTGAAATTCGCGATGAAGTAAAGCCCCCGGACTCGTCGGGTAATTTTGTTTTTCGTGCTTCAGGAAATTACATTTTCAGAGAGCCCTATCCGCTTCATAGGATAATTCGCCTATGCTCTCGGCTCTCGTTTTTTTCTCCTGTTCCAGGCGTTCTCAATCGTTTCGCGATTACGTCCGTTATGATATCTCGCCGTGTAC